>JADBJO010005184.1:85000-150000 GCA_016801955.1 Conus betulinus
GTGTGGGAATGATGTGTGTGGGTGTGTTGCAGTGTGTGTGTGGGAATGATGTGTGTGTGTGTGTGTGTGTGTGTGTGTGTGTGTGTTGTGTGTGTGGGAATGATGTCCTGTTTGCCTGTGTGTGGGAAATGTGTGTTGCCAGTGTGTGTAGGATGTGTGTGGGTGTGTTGCCAGTGTGTTGAAATGCCAGTGTGTGACTGTGTGTGGTGTGTGTGTTCTCCTGTGCCTGTCAACCAGTAGGAAGCTTTCTCCCTTTGAAATGAAGGACTGATGGAGTTGCTGTCAGAGTGCAACAATGATTTGCTGCCATCATCAGTAGGAGTGTGTTCTGGAGTGATAAGGAGCTAGATCTGCAGGAGATGAGGAGGAACAACACACACACACACACACGCATGCGCACATACACATGCACACACGCACACACACATGCACATACATCTCTCTCTCTCTCTCTCTCTCTCTCTCTCTCTCTCTCTCTCTCTCTCACACACACACACACACACACACACACACACACACACACACACACACACAGAGCAGGATCTAAGGATGGAGCAAGAAAAAAAAGGCATGCACTTAAAATACTGATTGATCATTCTACCAGTGCAGGTATTACACTATCTAATGCCTGATTTATTTTGCTTGTTGTTTTTTTTGTTTTTTTTTCAGTAATTATTCACTAAGATTATATCTCTGCACATACCAGCCAGTCTCTTGTCCCTATTTACGTTACTTTGAGGATTTGAGGTGATGATGGAGAAGAGAAGGAGCACAGAGAATTTGTGTGAAATACATATTGTTTCCTTTCTGCACTGCACATCATTGCGCTTCGTCACTCTTCTTCTAGGTGAAGGATCAAGTGATTTTCCTGAGGAGCACGTGTCTTAAGAAGTTTTGCTCATTTCTTTTAGATACCTAGCAGTATATGAGAAGGTAAATAATAGTGTACAAGGAGATATAAACATGAACAACTGATACAAGATCTAGTTAGATCAAATGAATGTATATGCAGAAAGTAATAAAATGAGTGAATGATGAATCAGTAAGGAAAATATCATTAACGATCAGATGTGCTTAAGTTTTATTCCATGATGAAAGCGTTTGGGTGTTGTACGTCAGGACTCAGAGTTGAACGACCTGCGGGTGACCATTGAGGCTCTGAAGCGACAGAGCGGACTGGGCGTGGCCGACCCCACAGTTCTCAGTCCTACCGCCAGTCGACGCCACACCTCCCCTGCCATGGCCTCCAAAGATCTGCATGCAGGTAATGGAAAGTATGGCATCAAGCGGTCAGGTGGCACCGCTGGTGGTTTGGGCGGAGAGAACCAGTGGATGTGAGTGTCTTTACCTCAGCTCTAGGACGAGGTGTTCCTCGGTGGTGTTGAGTGTTTTGGCAAACACACCCCTGACTGAGACGCTGCCCTTGTTCAGTCTTGTTCCAGAAGTTGCAGACATGCTCCTGGACTTGTTTGCTTCTCTGTGTTAATTTACTTCATTTGAATTTCGCCATAAAGACGTGTTTCTAATCAACTGCGGCTCTTGGTAAACTTCATCAAATTATGGCCTTATATGTTTGCATATACACACAAACACACACACTTATGCAGGTGTTATGCACACACACACACACACACACACACACACACACACACACACACACACACACACACACACACACGAAAAGTCACTACACATAGCTGATTGTTGTCCATGCTCACTTTGGTTACATGATTCAATCACTTCACACTTTGATGCAGTCTTCTGTCTGGCTGGCCACAAACAGCATAACTTAAAGACAGCTGTGCTTGTGTTGTTCACAGCCCAGCCTTGTTTGATTTTATACAGGAAATCATCTAATGCAGATGAGACTTGACAGATTTCATGGCAAAGATCATGGTGAAGCAGGAAAGATACCAAGAATTTGAAGGAAAGGGGGGAAAAAAAAACCAGTCCAAGCTATTATTGCACGCATGGAATGATGTCGGCTTGCAGTGTTGGAGAGCGGGGCGGGCATTGCCAGGCAGAGATCTCCTCGGACAGCGTGAGCAGCATCAACAGCCTGTCCAGCGCCTGCAGCCTGACCAGCCAGCAGTCGGCGGCCACCGATGGGGAGGGCAGGAAGGGGGCCAAGAACAGCAAGAAGAAAGGATGGGTGAGTCCTTAGCCGTGGCTCACCGGTGATTTCTGTTTGTCAGGGAAGACGTCCAAGCTGTTTGTTAGCGTGAGAGGATAGCGATGGTTGTCATATGTGCATCATTGGCGTATGCAGTCACCTTGGCTGCAGATAATGGAAGTTGTTTTTTTGTTTGGATGCAGTCTGTGCTTTTCCTTGCCAACGCTCTCCAGCGCTAGTGTCATTATAGAATGCTTGCAGCTTGTCTGTTTCAGCTGCGCACATTACCCGCTAATCATATTGTGTTGGTTGCAAGTGCATTCCAGTAGAAATATTCAAAAAGTTTGGTATGACATCCACCAAGCATGAACAAACGAATCACAGACAAAACATGAGAGTTTCCACCTCATAGGTCTTCTTCAGGCAAGATAAACAACACTCAGGACAGCGAAAATGAAGGAGGAGCCATCACTTATCTCAGCAAAGTCCACGCAAGATGGGCGTTCCAAAAGGTTAAAAGTTCATGTTGGCGTGAACTTCTTTCCTGTAATATTATCTTGTACCACTGGAGTCGTGCTTCGTTAGTTCACAGTCTTGGTCAGCAGTTTCCACCATTGATGTAGCGGTTGAAATTACAGAAGAAAAAAAAAACTGGGAATAGGGGGTGGGTGAGGAGGGGTGGTAGCTGCTATTATTATTATTATTATTATATTATTATTGTTATCTTTTTCCCATTGAAAAAGAGGAAATAATCACCCTGCTTGTTCTGTTTATCATGGGGCTGATAGCTGGTGATAATTATCACCATAGACTGTGAGATGGGGCTGATAGCTGATGACAATTATCATAGTAGAGTGTGAGATGGGCTAATAGCTGGTGATAATCATTACAACAGATTTTGAGGTGTAGCTGGGTGCTGATGATAATTATTATATACACTGTGAGATGCGGTTGATAGCTGATGATAATTATCATACAGACTGTGAGATGGTGTTGATAGCTGATGATAATTATCATAGTAGAATGTGAGATAGGGCTAATAGCTGGTGATAATTATCACATTTCATTGTGAGATGGGATTGATGGCTGTAGCTGGTGATAATTATCACATTTCATTGTGAGATGGGGTTAATGGCTGGTGATAATTATTACAACAGATTTGGAAGTGTGGCCGGGAGCTGATGATAATTATCATACAGACTGTGAGATGGGGTTGATAGCTGATGATAATTATCATACAGACTGTGAGATGGGGTTAATAGCTGGTGATAATTATCACAATGAACTTTGAGAAGGGGCCAATTATTGGTGATAATTATCATAACAGACTGTGAGATGGGAGGCCGATAGCAGGTGATAAGTATCACATTTGATTGTGAGATGGGGCTAATAGCTGGTGATAAACGTTCACAGTAGGCTGTGAGATGGGGGGTTTATAGCTGGTGATAAACATTCACAATAGGCTGTGAGATGGGGGTTTATAGCTGGTGATAAACATTCACATAGGTAGGCTGGGGTGAGATGCTGGGTTTATAGCTGTGATAAACGTTCACAATATAGGCTGTGAGATGGGGCTAATAGCTGGTGATAAACATTCACAATAGGCTGTGAGATGGGGGTTTATAGCTGGTGATAAACGTTCACAATAGGCTGTGAGATGGGGCTAATAGCTGGTGATAAATGTTCACAATAGGCTGTGAGATGGGGGTGGTTATAGCTGGTGATAAACATTCACAATAGGCTGTGAGATGGGGTTTATAGCTGGTGACATTCACAATAATGGGGTTCACGATAGGCTGTGATGGGGATAGCTGGGGTTTATAGCTGGTGATAAACGTTCACAATAGGCTGTGAGATGGGGCTAATAGCTGGTGATAAATGTTCACAGTAGGCTGTGAGATGGGGGTTTATAGCTGGTGATACAATAGGCTGTGAGATGGGGGTTTATAGCTGGTGATAAACATTCACAATAGGCTGTGAGATGGGGCTAATAGCTGGTGATATCACAATAGGCTGGTGGGGGTTTATAGCTGGTGATAAACATTCACAATAGGCTGTGAGATGGGGCTTATAGCTGGGATAAATGTTCACAATAGGCTGTGAGATGGGGGTTTATAGCTGGTGATAAACGTTCACAATAGGCTGTGAGATGGGGGTTTATAGCTGGTGTGATAGGTTAGGGGTTTATAGCTGGTGATAATTATCATGACCAGTCAAGGCTTGCAGTTTAGTAAGACCGGCAAAAAGCAAAAAGAAATAAGCGTGTTCCTGACAAACAGGTTTTCAAGGAAGCGAGTGCTATTGGGACCGGCCTTTATGGGCAAGTCTGTCTGTTTTCAAACATGTCCGAGCTGGACCTTCATTGCAGAATGCTTTGGTTGCAGTTACGCAGTTCCTTCAGCAAGGCCTTTTCCGGCAAGAAGACGAAGAAGTTGAAGACGGGGTCGTTCTCTGACGTGGAGCCTGACACGCACAGCCTGCGATCCAATGCCTCGGCGCCCAACTCTCCCCTCATGCAGATCAACCACATACCTGGGGCCTCCAACACCCATGAAAGGGTCACACTCCTCTGGGGCGTTAGTATCTGTGTGTGTGTGTGTGTGTGTGTGTGTGTGTGTGTGTGTGTGTGTGCATGTGTGTGTGGTGCTTGCGTGTGTTTGAGAGCTTTTATGTAAGTGCATGTGTGTGTGTGTGTGTGTGTGTGTGTGTGTGTGTGTGTGTGTGTGCACGAACGCGCATGTGCCTTTGTGTGTGTGTGTGTCTCTCTCTCTCTCCGTGTGTTTGTGTGTGTGTGCGTGACATGCATGCTTCATGTGTCTCTATGTCCGTTTGTCTGCATGTGACAGAATGAGGATGTATTTGAATGTGTCTGTGCATGCATGTGTATGTGCTTGTGTGTGTGTATGATAGGAAAAAAAAGTATGTGTATGTGTGTGTAAATGCGAGAGAAAGACACATAGACAGAGAGGGTACATTCGCATATGCAATAGAAAGATTGTGTGTGTGTGTATGTGAGTGGAGGCACAGGTGTGTGCTGATAAGCATCTTTAAAGAAGCATAATTGTACATAAGTCTGCCACATGGTGTCCAGAAATCAGACACTGACAGAAATGTGTACTGTGTTCCAGACTAAGCGATGCTGATGTGGGTCTTCTCAAACAACAGCTGCGTGACAAAGACGCCAAGCTGACCGACATCCGACTGGAGGCCCTGTCGTCTGCCCATCAGCTGGAACAGCTGAGAGAAACCATGACCAAAATGAAGGTACATTGGATGGATTTCACTGGATTTTTATAAACCATGACCAAAATGAAGGTACACTATGATTTCACTGGATTTTAATAAACCATGACCAAAATGAAGGTACATGGATTTTATAAACCATGACCAAAATGAAGGTACACTGGATTTTATAAACCATGACCAAAATGAAGGTACACTGGATTTTATAAACCATGACCAAAAAAATGAAGGTACACTGGATTTTATAAACCATGACCAAAATGAAAGAAGGTACACTGGATTTTATAAACCATGACCAAAAATGAAGGTACACTGGATTTTATAAACCATGACCAAAATGAAGGTACACTGGATTTTATAAACCATGACCAAAATGAAGGTGCATTGAACTTTATACACCTCCGCACGTCCTGGAGAACTGGGATTTTAATGGGAAGAGTCATGACTGAAGATGAACGTATGGTGGGTCCTGTACACCACCAGAGATCCTTCAAAATGGGTGCTAAACGGGGAGAGTTGTGATGAACATGAAGGCATCATAGATATCGTAAATCACCAGAAATCCTGGAATTGGTTTTACATATGAAAGTCATGACCGAAAAATGAAGGTTCTAGGTGACCCATCAGTAATAATGATCTCTTCTTCTTTCTTAGCCCCTTGAATAATCACTGGGGCACCACACCGACAAAAATAGTTCGCCAGGGTCCTCCAGTTCTGTGGTTTGTGCGCCAAGGACTGAGTCTCTGCCAGTGTTTTCCCTGTCCACTTCGCATTGTTGTCCGTCCATCTGGGTTCTTTTTTGTTTACGTTTTCTGTCTTTCCTTCCATCGTCCTCCTTCCCAACAGTCTCCTGGAAGTAAGGTAAGGTGATGTTGCATACAGCCCAGCCGACCGCAAAGGGAGACTAAGACTATTTCGACAACACCATTGGATGTTGTTTACACGGCCATACCAACACAGTTTCCCTTTCTTCCTCTGATCTGATTTTCCCACAGTCCCATGTGCTGCCTGATGGTTTGAGGCACTTGTTGTTTGGTGATGTTGATCGGTGTGTCTGTTGTTATAGTATCTTTCAGTAACATCTCATTTCCATGGCTTGAATTCTTCTCTCCAAATCGGCCTTGAGAGTCCGTATCTCCGTGGAGAAAGGAAGATAGAATAGACCAGTGCGTGCAGGAAGCTGATCTCTTGTGTTCCATGGAGGTGGTGTTGTTCTTCCATACAAGTTTTAATCTGGATAGTGCTATGTCATCTTTGCTGCTGAGGATATCCATAAAAGAAACTGGATAGCCATAAAAGAAACTGGATAGCCATAAAAGAAACTGGATATCCATAAAAGAAACTAGATATCCATAAAAGAAACTGGATAAAAAAAAACCCCTAGATATCCATAAAAGAAACTGGATATCCATAAAAGAAACTGGATGTCCATAAAAAGAAACTAGATATCCATAAAAGAAACTGGATATCGATAAAATAAACTAGATATCCATAAAAGAAACTAGATATCCATAAAAGAAACTGGATATAAAAAAAAAAAAAAAAATATCCATAAAAAAAAACTAGATATCCATAAAAGAAACTGGATAGCCGTTTAAGAAACTGGATATCCATAACAGAAACTGGATGTCCATAAAAGAAACTGGATATCCATAAAAAAAACCCCTAGATATCCATAAAAGAAACTGGATATCCATAAAAGAAACTGGATATCCATTAAAAAAAAACTGGATGTCCATAAAGGAAACTTGATATCCATAAAAAAGAACTTGATATCCATAAAAGAAACTGGATATCCATAAAAAGAAACTGGATATCCATAAAAAAACCCTGGATGTCCATAAAAGAAACTAGATATCCATAAAAGAAACTATATATCCATAAAAGAAACTAGATAGCCATAAAAAGAAACTGGATATCCATGAAAGAAACTGGATATCCATAAAAAGAAACTGGATATCCATAAAAAGAAACTGGATATCCATAAAAAAGAAACCGGATATCCATAAAAGAAACTAGATACCCATAAAAAGAAACTAGATACCCATAAAAAGAAACTAGATACCCATAAAAAAAAAAGAAACTGGATCCATAAAAAAAAAAACACCTGGATATCCGTAAAAGAAACTGGATATCCCATAAAAGAAACTAGATATCCATAAAAGAAACTGGATATCCATTAAAAAAAAACTGGATATTCATAAAAGAAACTGGATATCCATAACAGAAACTGGATATCCATAAAAGAAACTGGATATCCATAAAAAACAACTGGATATCCATAAAAGAAACTGGATATCCATAAAAGAAACAGGATATCCATAAAAAAAAATCTGGATATCCCACAAAAGAAACTAGATATCCATAAAAGAAAAGGTGTTGGATGGGAATGAGTTTTCATTGGGAGGTATGTTGAGCATGGAGAAAGAGAAAAACAAAGAATCCTTGCAAAGAGAAATCTTTTATGGAAGCATCTTGTGGTTGGGAGAGTCGTCTTTATTCAGCGGTTACACCACATTTAGACTCACTAGACAATGTGGCCATCATTCTCATGCTTTACAGGTGTTCCTTTGGTAATGTTACCCCCTGTTGAAAATATTGTGTGCAAATCGAGGAGGGAGGAATGGAGGTTAGGGTGAGAGTGTATGGGTCGAGGGGAGTTAAGTTTTTGTTTGTTTGTCTAGGGGTTTTTGTTTTGTTTGTTTTGTTTCATTTTTTTTTTTTGTACTAAAGTGTACGTCTGGAAAGTCATAAGATTGAAAGAAACAGGAGTTTTGCCTAGTATGCCATGCTATGAACATGGAGATCTTTGAGATGCAGTGAATACGTGTATTCATGTATCCCAAGGAACGTTCGGCGTTGCCAGCCCTCAGTAAAACAGGCTTGCATGATTTGCTGTCAGTTTGTATTTCAAAGTATTTCAGCAGGAGTCATAGAAATATCCTCATGTCTTTCTGTTTGTTCGTTTCTTTTTTTTCTTTTTGAATAGTCTGAAATCATGAAATTCATTTGATTTCTCATGGTTAGTGATGAGTTTAAAAAAAAAAAAAAGAAAGAGCTTTAAAAGAGGGGTTGAAGTACACCAGTTTGCCCTTCTCTGTACCCTGGTCGCTTTTTGGATGAAAGCAAATTTATGGCATTATCCAGTTTAAGAAATGACATGACAGGTGTGTAGTTGAAAAAAAATGTGCAAAGAACATTTCTAGCATATTGTTCCTTCACACACATCCTCCGCCATCTTTCTAGGCTCATTTGAAGTATACCCCACTGCTGTCAGGTAGTGGTGCAGAATAGTTCAGGCCAGTTGTCATTTGAATGGATACCTCATATGTATAAGATGCAAGTTGAAAGACTTTGAATACAGTAATCCATTGAATTGTGTGCCTCTGAAATGCTACACATTTCAGCATGAAATTCATGGAATTCTGTGGTTATTTGAACTGAAAACACTTTCAAGCACAAAACTGTTCTGGGTTTCTAATAAATGAGCATAGTTAATGTTGACTGTTCTTTTGCTGCATGGAGAGATGAAAAAAGTAAAGATTCCTCTATGCTTTGTCAAAACTATTGACTTGTGCCAAAACAAAAATGCCCTTCAGACTACATGCTTCCAGGGCTGGAATAGCTCAGTTGGTAGAACACCGGACTCGTAATCCAAGGGTTGCGGGTTCGAGTCTCCGCTGGGCTGTTTTGGTACAGTGGGATTTTTTCCCTCGGAGTTAACATTGGTTCTGACCCCATTTCCCATACAGTCCTTCGAATGAGACTATAAACCGAGGTTCCGTGTGTGAACGCATGCATAACATCTTGCACACACATAAAATCCCATCACCAACTTTCGGAAGAGAAGGCCAGTTTGGCCGTTGGTATGGATGACACATTAAACATAGCATGCACCTTCCCGAAGATGAAGTATGGCTGCCTTAATGGCAGGATAAAAAACGATCATGCACACAGAACACCACTCCCTTTGTTGGGTAGATGGGATTGATACTTGTCTGTCCATATAGGGAGTGTCTGCAGAAGTATCAGCCTGTGTATGAAGAAGAAGAAGAAGAACTATATGCTTCCCAATCCCCCATGAATGAATTACATACAAAAGTTTAGATAAGCAGGTGAGTGGGGAGCCTGTTAGGTCTTCTCCCATCATGCATGGTAATGGTGCCTGTGCTGTGTGTGTGTGTCCATGTGCACAGAATGAGATGAGCGCCTTGAAGGCAGACAACGACCGCCTGCACAAACTGATGTCCACCAGCCGCTCCGTCAACTTCCCCCAGTCCTCCTCCCTGGCCCACGCCAGAGCCGCCAGCAACGACTCCCTGGACCGCTCCCTCAGCCTCACTGACCAGTCCAGCCTGGGTGGGTACCCTGCTGGGAAGGAAGGGTGATGACCGTCATTGTTGTCCCTTGACATATATATATATACATAGAGAGAGAGAGAGAGAGAGAGAGAGAAATGTATATATTTATATTATGTTGATCCAGCAGACGAAAAGGCCTAGAAGCAGGCAGTATGAAAAGATCTTTCTTCAAAGATGGATTTCAGTTGTTCCCTTATGCTGCCAGTGAAGTGTTTATCATTTATAGTATGTTTCCCAAATTTCATGTTTCTCATTTTCTTCCCCCCCCCCACCCCCCCCCCCCCCCCCCCCCCCCCCCCCCCCCCCCCCCCCCCCGGCCTTTTTTTTTTTTCTTTTCTTTGCTGGGTCATTAATGTATGATGATAGTAGAATTGTTAGCCTGCACTTATTTTCCCCCCCCCATACTAAACTGTTCAACATATATGTATATACAGAGAGAGAATGCAGGGTTATTGCACATGAAAAGCTCCCGTGTTTATTGCAGTGGTGATTGATTATTACATGCAGAAGAAGATGGCTTGGTAAAAGAACAACTGATCAGAATTCTGAACAGAAGAAATGAGTTATGGGATAGAAAACAGTATAGCCTTTCTTTAAAGGAAAAAAAAATATCTTTTTTAGAATTAACACATGTGTACTTACAACTGTTTTGATAAATCAAGTATTGTTCATGTTCAGTGTGTTGGTTATATGGTACATATTTCATACACTGAGGTCAAATAAGGTTTGGTGTGTCTCCAATGGACAGACATGCTTCTGGCAGAGACGGCCGCCAATGATCGGGACGGGAAACGTGTGACCATCACAGTGTACCAAGGCTCGAACCCTGACCCCTCAAGACCAGGAATTGAGGTATGGACTGGGAACAAATAAACACACAAACAAACTGAAAATGAGAGAAGAGGTTCAAGGCATACTTGTAAAATCATGAATACATTCTCTTGCTTTCTTTTTTTGTTGCCTCTCTCCCTCCCACTGTTTTCTGTCTATATAGCTCACTGGCTCTGACTGTCGGACAGATCTCTCTCTATCTGTGTGTGTGTCTGTCTGTCTGTCTGTCTCTCTCTCTCTCTCTCTCTCTCTCTCTCTCTCTCTCTCTCTCTCTCTCTGTGCATCTTTCTTTACTGTCTGTAATCCATATGTGTGATGATTTTGATTCAATGAAGTGATAATGGGAGGTGCCAACTTAAACCATTAGCAATGGTTTGGACAGGTCAGAAAAGTACATAGAACATTAGCAATGGTTTGGACAGTTAAGAAAAGTATGTAGACCATTAGCAATGGTTTGGACAGTTAAGAAAAGTATATAGATCATTAACAATAATTTGGACAGTGAAGAAAAGTATAAAAGATATCAACTGAAAGGTAGTTAGAGAGGAATGTCTGACAATATCCAGGGTGTAATTTTAGCAAGTTTTTAAAAAGTGAAAAAAACGAATTTTTTCCAAATAGGTTTCATTATTTAGGCTGAGTTTGTGGGACAAAGTGGTTGCAAAGGAACACAGTTTGGTCGAGTGTAATATATATGATTTTTCTTATAATTTACGCAGTATGGTAGTATGTAACTTATACGACTTTCTTTATGAGTTACGCAGTATGGTAGAATGTAACATGTACAACTTCCCTTATAATTTATATGTATGGTTGTGTGTAACATCTATGACTTTCCTTATAATTTACACAGTATAGTAGAGTGTAACATGTACAACTTTCCTTACAATTCACACAGTATGGCAGTGTGTAACATGTAAAACTTCCATTATAATTTACACAGTATGGTAGAGTGTAATATGTGCAACTTCCCTTACAATTTACACAATATGATAGTGAGTAATATATGTGACTTTCCTTATGATTTACACAGGATTGTAGATTATAACATGTATGACTTTCTTTATAATCTGCACAATGTTGTAGTGTGCAACATATATGACTTTCTTTAACATTTACACAGTTCAGTATTGTGTAAGACTTTCCTTGTAATTTAAACAAGATGGTAGAGTGGTAACATGTAATTTATACAAGATGGTACAGTGGTAACATGTATGACTTTCCTTACAGTTTACATAGTATGGTTAGCTAGTGTGTCAACATGTATAATTTTCCTTATTGTTGTATGCAACATGTATGGCTTTCCTGATAACTTACACAGTATGGTAATGCGAAATATTTGATTTTTCTTGCACTTTACACAATGTAGTATATATTAGCATATATGATTTTTTTTTAACTTGTGGTAAAGAGAAGATTCAGTGGAGAAATGCCATGTGTAATGATTATAGTTGCCACAGCTTACACCAATACATTTTTTTCTTTCCCTTTTTTGTTGTTGTTTGTGTGTTTGTTTTGCATCTGATGTGCTTTCATTGCAGAAGCCAGCAGAAGTTCTGATTGGGTCGTTGTCTGTCAGTGGGAAGACCAAATGGGACATTCTGGACAACATAGCAAAATGCGCAAAATCTTCAAGGTCAGAATCTCAAGCCTGTAGAATGTGTGTGTTTGTGAGTGTATACGCATACAATGAGAAAGCCTGTAGAATCAGTACAGTTGTTTAAAGTTATGTTGTGATAAGTTTAGTATTTGGTACACACACACACACACACACACACACACACAGAGGCACACACACACACACACACACACACACACACACACACACACTCGACATATGATTACTCACACACACACACACACACACACACACACACACACACACACACACAAACACACAAATGATTACTGACAGAGATTTGAAAATGATGCCAAACTTTAAATGTGCAAAGTATCAGTTTAGAGAAAATTTGGGTTTACCATTTCAGTACAGTTGTAATAAATAAAACACATTAATTTCTGTGACTTCAGTGATGTATAGTATAATTTCATAGGTTTTGAGCCATTCAAATTTTAAAGATTTTACATGCCATAATCAAGATTCATCAGTCAGGGGAGGTAAGGAGGAAGGAAGCACTGGAACAAAACATTTTATTTACTAAAAGGTGACCAAGAGATAAGTGCACACGGTAGTATCAACCTACACACAGGTAAATAGATGGACACACTCGGACATACACTCGCTCACACACACACACTCACACACATGGAGTGAAACAATGAGACTGGATTCTCAAAGACAAAATACAGCATTGTCTATTAATTGTTTTGTTGTGCTACATGTACTATATTCTGCAAGTTTTATTTGAATTGTTACATCTACTACAATTATCAGTGAACATTCATTTGAGATGAAGCTGAAGAAGAGAGAGAGAGAGAGAGTGATTAATCCACTCTCCAAACAGGCATTTAAGTTTTAAGAAACACAACTGATTCCCCACTTACATGAATACACACATTTATGCCAAACTGACATACGTTTTAATGCTGTGTGACAGGAATATGTGTTACGAGTGGATCCTGTCACCAATCTTGGTCTCAGTGCCGAAAGCGTCTTCTCCTACCACTTAGGGGAGATCACCCGCACCAAAGGTAATTATCGCTTTCCCCCCTTATGTCTTGTAAATTCCAGTTAATTGTTTACATGTGTTAATATACGTATATACATTTTAAAATGATTGTTAGTAGATCTGCGAGAGACAATATGGACAAACAGATTACAGGACAAAGGACAAACAGATTACAAGACAAAGGCCGAACAGATTACAGGACAAATGCCGAACAGATTACAGGACAAAGGACAAACAGATTACAGGACAAAGACCGAACAGATTACAGGACAAAGATTTGACCTGTAATCTGTTTGTCCAGGTTGTCTTGCAGAACTACTGACAATCTTTTAAAGTTTGATTCAATCTCCACCTACAGTCACTTACACTGAAACTATACATAGACAGTAAATTTGTATATCTGCATGTGTGTTGAAATCTGATACATGATTAATTAAAGCGCACAAGCATAACACCTTCAGTGAGTAATTCCGTATATTTCTGTATCGAGGAATGACCACTGTGTGCAGATTCTGAAGTGCCAGAGCTCCTTCCCATTGGGTACCTGGTGGGCGACACCACCCAGATTGGGATCTGTCTCAAAGGTCTGTTGGCCCCAGCACTGACTGTGTTGTTGCCTGGCTTCCCCTATGTCTCTCCACTGTTGTATGTGTATGCTTTGATCTGTTATTTTTTTTTTTTTTTTTTTTGAGGTCTCGCTGAATTTGACAAAAAAAAGTAATCTTCATACATAGAAAAAGAACATGCCGTGCCTATTTCCTTATAGACTGTTCAGTTGACTTTGGCTGTAAAATCTTTTAGATGGGATGGGAGGGAAAAAAAAAAAAAACAGAGAAAAATATAAAACATTAGGATATGACTTTCTGAATCCAAAATTGCCAGTACATGTCCATCTGCAAATGATGCGAAGAACAATAGTTTCAGCTTATGGGTATAAAGCAGTAAAGTTTCTGTTTTCTTTAGATTTCAGTTTTCAGTCCAGCCGATGTGATAAACACCTGTTGCAGGTGTCTAATCAAACAGCTAGACAGAAAAAAAATGGGGGGGGCATCAGTTTGTGCTGATAATTGTCCATGAGGGAAGTATACAGAAAATCTGTCGGGGTAAAAGTGATTCAGTACACATACTGTACAATACGCATGTCTTCAATGATCTCCTTAACAGCTTTGAATGGAATATAGTCATACAAAGAGATTTGCATGGAGTATACTCATATGTAGAAAAACAAGTATTTCATATAGTTCATTTGTTGTATGAAATGTGTTAGGCACAAGACAGCAGAGCGTGGATTCATTGGCATTTGAGACGATGATTCCCAAGTCCATCATTCAGCGCTATGTGTCACTGTTGTTGGAGCATCGGCGCATCATCCTGTGTGGTCCCAGTGGCACTGGAAAGACGTACCTGGCACAGAAACTGGCTGAGCATCTTGTTCTCAGGTACTACCATCTGTCGGTTTGAACTGCACAGTGATTTGTATGTGTCTGTGTGTGTGTTATGTATTACTGAATTTGATGTGGTCTTTGTTCATTTATCCTCTGTTAGTAAATATTTACCTTCTTTGTGTATAAAAAGTAAGCAACATATATGCAAAAGTGTACTGCTGTCTGGAGTGATAAAAGGACTAGGACAAGCAGTAAAGAAACGCAGCTGTGTACACAACTTTCACATCAACTCACAACAGTCATTACTTTTCTCATAATTCTCTCGTAGTAATGAATTCTGTCACATTACACATGTGTGGGAATAACAGAGAGCTTACTCTGAAAAAAATTTCCACTCAGATTTGAAAGATTCATCTATACGCCTGTGAAAGATTCACCTGTCTGAAAAACGTTTATCCTACATGCCTTCTCGCATTCTCCACGCTTGCAGTAAGAAACTTCTCAAACTTCCAAATTACAGTTTAAATTCTGCTGGTCATAGATGCTTTTGCTTTCGATGTGCTAAAAAATAGAACAATCTGCCTTCATCTCTGCGAGCTAGTGCAACTTTTTTTTGCTTTCAAAAGGAACCTAAAAATGTATCTGTTCAGAAAATCATGTTACTATATCTGCTTAGCTTTTTGGAGTGTGTGTGTGTGTGTGTGTGTGTGTGTGTGTGCGCGCGTGTGTGTGTGTGTATATGTATTTTATATGTATCAAAGATTTTTTTGTTTGCATATTTAGAAGTGAATTGTATGCATAAATACATATATAGTAATGTTTATGTGTACACGTATGTATGTACATTTATGTAAACATACCTATGGATATTAAGCAGA
Source organism: Conus betulinus (assembly GCA_016801955.1). Lineage (NCBI taxonomy): Eukaryota > Metazoa > Mollusca > Gastropoda > Neogastropoda > Conidae > Conus > Conus betulinus. Next base: position 100,443 of record JADBJO010005184.1, read on the forward strand.
TGATCATTCATATCTTTATAAATGACTTTGGAAGGTGCTTTGAGCTGATGCATGTTAAGATACTGAGCCCAACAAATTCTGTTCATCATTATGATTATGGCAGTGAAAGTGATCATGCCTGTGTGCACTAATTGTTCACTGAAGCCATCGCACACTAACAGGTCCGGGAAAGAGCTGACAGCAGGATGCGTGGCGGTGTTCAACGTGGACCACAAGTCGGCCAAGGAGCTGCGTCAGTACCTGGCCAACATCGCCGACCAATGCGAGGCGACCTCAGCCAGCGCCTTACCCTCTGTTGTCATCCTTGACAACCTGCACCACGTGCTGTCCCTGGCCGAAGTCTTCAACGGCTTCCTCACTGCCAAGTACCAGAAATGGTCAGCAGACTCAGCAGATCCTTAGTGATGTGCACTGGGATTTGGGATTTTCTTTTTTTGTTTTTTTTCTTTTTTTTTTAAACAATATATTTGTCTTGTTTCCAGGAGTAAGAGATTTCTGGATTAGGGAAAGAGAGAGGAGACTGGAAGTGGGAGGGGGGGTGGAGGGGGGGCGTGACAGTTGGTAACGAAGGGGTTGTGTGGTTTGATTCATTGTGGGGCAAGAATCACCTTCTGTGCTGGTTTTTTTTGTTGTTTTTTTTTCCTGTGTGATCTTCAGGCAGTACTCTGTCCGTGTTCCTGTCAGGGTTATGGATCGACTCCCACAGTATATTTGACTTATCTTTGTTTAAATTTTCATACATGGAGGAGTACGGCAACATTCTTTTGATGAGCCCTAAAACTGTCAAGTTACTGTCTGATCTTTGTCTTATTTCTTTTATATAGCCATGACGTGGTTTGCACAATGAAAGAGTAGATCGATGTGATGGATTCTCTTTTAAGTACATTCAGCACTCTGTCATGCCTTATTTCTGTTGTGGCTGCATTATTGTCACAACAAATGAGTTCTCCCAAGTTATACTCACTCAGTCTTGTGTCATTTCTGTCATTTAGCACGTACATCATTATGTATCACTTAATAAAATGTTATTTTAATTATCCAGAGTACTCTACTGCGTCTTGTTTCTGTTGCTAACCTCCAGGTCTTTAGCACAATGAACCTGTTGTATCTAAAGTGGTTTACTATTCAGTCTTATTGACTGTATCATGTATCCTCTTCATCACTGGCACAACGCCCCTGTAGAATCGCGCATTGTTATTCCCAGAAGGGTACTGTGGTACACAAGCCTTGTTTCAATTCTTTCCTATAGCTCTTGCATCACTTGTACAGTGAGAAATAGAATTTTGAATTGTGTTCCATGAATTATATCATAGTATGCAAGCTTTGTCTCGATTCTTTTTTTTTTTTCTCTCTCAAGCCCTTTACATCACTGGCATCATCAGCAGTAGAATATTGTGAAGAATATCCCCAAGTGCCAGTGTAGTATGCAAGTTTTGTCTCAGTTACTTCCTCTAGCCCTTGCATCAACGGTGCAATGAAACAGTGGAATCTAGCATTGTATTCCCTGAAGTGCACAGTGGTATGCAAATTTTGTCTTAAAACCCTTCCCATACACCGTGGGTGCAACTGCTCCCATACTTTTTACTGAATGTTTCATATTTCAGTGATTATTCACACAATCGTGCTGAAGTTTTATGATGACTATGTTAATGAAAGATCCAGGCTTGTGCTGCCCCAGAATTTTGTCTGTTGACAAACAAGTAAACAAAACATCGTTTAATTCTGTTCTCTGGCTCATACTCTGCTGGCACTTGAAACATGTAGAATCTTGTGTTGTATTTCCCAAAATAAATTTAATTGAGAAGTTCTGTCTTATTTCCCAAAATAGAGTATAGTTGACAAGTTTCGTCTTATTTCCCAAAATAGAGTATAATAGACAAGTTCTTATTTCTTAAAATAGAATATGACAGACAAGCTCTATGTCTTACTTCTTAAAATAGAGTATGACAGACAAGTTCTTTTTTTCTCTAAAAAGAGTATAATAGATGAGCTCTGTCTTATTTCTCAAAACAGAGTATAATAGACCAGCTCTTATTTCTCAAAATGGAGTATAATAGACAAGCTCTGTCTTTTTTCTCAAAATAGAGTAGAATAGACAAGCTCTGTCTTATTTGTCAAAATAGAGTAAAATAGACAAAAACTCTGTCTTGTTTCTCAAAATAGAGTATAACAGACAAGTTCTGTCTTATTTTCTGTCCTGTAGCCCATACATCATTGGCACCATGAACCAGTCCACCTGCTCCACCACCAATCTTCAGCTGCACCACAACTTCCGCTGGGTGCTGTGTGCCAACCACATGGAACCTGTCAAGGGGTTCCTGGGCCGCTACCTGCGTCGCAAGCTGGTGGAGGCCGAAGTGCGCACGGGCACACGCAACAACGACCTGAATCGTACCATAGACTGGATCCCCAAAGTGTGGACCCACGTCAACAAGTTCCTGGAGACCCACAGTTCTTCAGATGTCACCATAGGTGGGCAGACAGGAACATTCATGAACCTTTTCCTTTGTGATAGTGTGCCCATCCCCATCCTCTTCATGTCAACAAGTACTTGAAAATATATGAATCCCAGACCTGTTTACCCTTACGATTTTGCTGAGTTTTTATGGGAAAAAAATCAAAATTGCAGGATTATACCCCCCCCCCCCCCCCCCCCCACACCCACACACACACCCACCACCAAACCAAATTAAGGGGAAAAAAATCAAAGAAAGAAAATTGTTAAATGTAAAGTTTCGTCTGCTACCGTTTCAGTCAAAAGCAGTAAAAAAGACATTTCCCAGTGTGCCTTACGTCTCTTTACCTTGCCAAAGATGGCGACAAAGCAGTCTTGCGCGCCAGTGGCCAGCTCTTCCAAATCTTCAAAAGTTGCAAAAGTATTGTGATTATGAAGATCACGTTTTTGTTGTTGTTGTTGTTGCTTTTTTTCTTCCTCCAAATTACAGGTTTTTGTCCGAGATATTAGAGGTACACGAATTTAGGATAAACGGGTCTGAAATCCACTAGTAAATATAGGTTTGCAGACAGTAACATTTATTTACCGTTTAGGTTTATGTGTGTGTGTGCGTGTGTCTCCCCTGCATAAACATGATTCTAAAATCATCATATTTGTCCGCTAGTGCCCATCTGATGAAGTTGTACTTGATCTCCTCAAAACATCCTTGACCGGGTTTACTACTTCATTGGTCTTTGTGAAGGGGAAGGTTCACTTTTTTTCCATGGTATGTTAATCGCAGACATTTTTTTTTTTGCAAGGGACATAACTCATTCAGTATCCTGATACAGGAGTGGGGAAGATGGGTTAGCAAATACTTCAGAGTGAATTGATCTGTACTTAAAACTCCAGTACCGGTAGGGATGTAGAATTGTGAGCTACTGTGAAAAATTAGAAAATGATCCAGATTGAGTGAACTAGTGTGGCTTTGAGGATAACTGTTGATGATGGAGTGCATGTGTGTTCAGGTCCTCGCCTGTTCCTGTCCTGCCCCATGGACATTGCAGGGTCCCAGGTGTGGTTCACCGACCTGTGGAACTACTCTGTGGTGCCCTACATCATTGAGGCGGTCAGAGACGGACTGCAGGTACAGTCAACATTGTATATAGCGCTTTCTAATGTGCTGATTGTCTGTTGCCGTCAAAAAAGTACATCATCTCTCTTTTTGTCATCATCTCTCTTTTTGTCAGTTTACAGTCATTTTTTGCCCACTCAAAATGAAAACTTATGTGCACAGTTTCAGATGTTCTACTCACTAAAATAGACATTGATTGCATTGGTTATGAGGCAGACTGTTTTGTCAGTTAGGAATGGGACTGACAAATTAGCTCATTGCTAGTGTCAAACACTTTAGGTATAAGATAAACACAGTCCACCTGCTCTCATTGATGATTGACCAGATCACATTAAACAAATTCACTACAACTGCAACTGATGGTTTATTAGTTAGACATAAACGGCTCTCACAATAACTGGAGTTCGTGGCACATCACTTTGACATAAACAACTTTCACTTTGACCTACTTGACATAGTCCTCTGAATTCCCTGGGGAACATAGGGCCGCAACCCACATCTTCCAACTTCCACTTCATACGACGATTAATATATATTGAATCAGTGTGGTAAAAAAAAAAAAAAGGAAGGAAAAAAAAAGGGGGGATGGGGGGGGGGGGGGGGTGTTTATGGCAGATTGATTACATGGCAAAAGTGTTAAGTTTCAGCTGGGGAAACAGTACTGACAGCCTTTTCATGCAGTCGGCTTCCGTACAAGCAACTTTTGACTGTACCTCATACTCAAAAGATTAAACCATGCTTTTTTTATATTCCCAGACCCCAGGATACATAGAGCACCAATGATAACAAAGAGTGACCACTGTGTGGCAGGTGTATGGGAAACGGGCCCCCTGGGAAGACCCCACGGAATGGGCCATGCAGACCTACCCCTGGTCCAACCTGGGCTCGGAGCGCCATCTGCTGCCCATCCGCTCCGACGATGTGGGCTACGATACAGTGGCTCCCCCTACATCCCCGCAAGGAGGACAGCTGGACTTGAGCAGCAACAAGAAAGCAGCGCTGCCCCCGGGCAAGGAGGAGAATGTGATTAACTCCCCCTCCTCTGACCCTCTGGTGAGTGCCTACTGTATGTAACAATGTTGTGCAATGTGTATAGAACATTATCTTATTTTAACACTCAAAGCATTCCAAGTAACCTGTATGAGAACAAAATGTAAGATCACCCTCAACACACAGAGAATGGTATAAAACATTGTCAAGCGATAATGGGAGCAGATGGATCAGTAGTTGAAAGGTTACATAAAATCTGTTTAGCGTCCCTTTGATTGAGGAAAAGCTGTGTGAGAACAGCAGTTGAAATGAACCGGTTGTTTATTATTTACCAGATGTTGAGAGATGCTGGATGGGTGGAGCACAGCCAACAGGTCATAGCTGTACAGGTCTCACCTGTAAGACATTAACAAAAACCTGTGTAGTGGTGGGCAGAAAGGTGGTGCAAGATTTGGGAGCGTTTGAGCAGGGGTTTGTTTTCAGTTTAATCCACAAGATAATGTGAAGTTTTGGACCGGTTCATATGATGAAGTGTCCTTCATTATAAATTTCTATGTGCAGTGTCTATGTCTTGCTGAACAAAAACATATCTGAGGCTATAGAATGTCTCCACATGCAAACTAAGATTGTTAGAGCAACAGGGTTTACACTATAATCTCACACACAAGTGGTGTGTGTGAGTGTGTGTGTGTGTGTGTGTGTGTGTGTGTGGGGGGGGGGGGGGGATACACCCGTAATAGAAATGGGTCGGTCACCACCAAATTCTAACTTAAAAATTTCTTTCTCTTATACAGACAACTCATTTTCTCCCCAAAATGGCAATGCCAAGATGTTAGTTTTAGAGTACAAATGAATTGATTGGTCTCAGCTACATTATTTGACTACCCAGAAATTTGGTTAACTCTCTGTTCAGCTTGCATGAAAACAAAATTTCAGTGCCATCAGTTTTGCCGGAGGTGAACTTGATACTACATGTAACTTCATGACTTGGTTCTCGATTATAAAAGAAAAAAAAAATTAACCTGCTTCCATTGAATAACATAAAAAGCAACTGATCTTATGTTTGTCTGTTCCATTGTCTATGCCTGGACCTAGGTGAGCATGCTGAAGAAGCTGCACGAGGTGTCAGACTTCCCAGTGGATCCCAAGGGAAAGAAGGACGTGGTGGTGATGGAGGGGTCGCACAGCAAGGCCATGGCCACCACCCTGCCCCACACCGATCCCCCACATTGACTGACTGCTGCTGCACTGCAAGACATCGGGACCTTCCAACGCATGAAGCAACATAACCACTAACGTGTACAGTCTGCTATGATCACAGTGTCATCTTCATGCAACCTCCATGTCAAGACTGCACACAGCCCCTCTGACTGCAGTATGATAGCCGTACAGTCTCTACGTCAGCAACAGTGTTCACCACAGAGGACAACAATGTCATCACCACATGCAGCCTTGGTACCAATGGCTTTCATGCATGCAGACATCATTATCCCCACTTCTAGTCTACAGGACGAAAGATATCACCTTGCACATACACTGGCTGTGGGATGAAAGTGGTATCAGAACATGAGGATCCAGCCTGCCTAGTCCTGCAGAAAGGGTGTGTTCACAATACATGAAGAGCAGCCCTCTTCTGGTTTGGAAATCTGCCAGTGTGTGAAACAGATCACCACCCTTGTTTGGTTTGGTTGGGCAGTGTAACCAGGCCTTGAGGACTTTGCACACACTCGCACACACACACACTCCCCTCCCTCTTCACCACCCCTTCCATTTTCCCCCGCACTCTAAACTCTCACATCATCAGTTGCCACAAAGCCTAGGGATATTGCTCTGAACTTGAAAACGATGAAGATGATCACATGTAACATTTAGGTGGCTTCAATACAGTTTTATTGAGCCTTGGATGTGTATTAAATAACATCAACATCATGATTGTCACGATCTCACAGGTCATGGACAAAACAGCACGAAACGTGTCATCAGCCTAACCTCCAAATGTGACCGTGACCAACCATCAGGAACTCAGTCCAGTCTTCCTTCACAGTTCACTGCAGGGCGCAGTCTTCAGGTCGTACAGCCCTGGCGGTGTCCAGCGTCTCAATACCATAAGTTACTCCCCACACATCCGACTCGGTGTGGGACCAGAACAATGGACGTCAGGGACCTTGCTTCACAATAGTCCTGAGAGCAACACATTACTTACCTTCAGGGACCGTTCATTGTGGTCTTGTACATACGATCGATCACACATACTAAACACCTCATGGACTCTGTGGTCACTATCTTTTTACGGTTAGGCTATTTCTGCATACATGGTCCACAATTTCTCCTTGAAGCCTGTCTTCATCGAGTGTGCATTTTAATGACCCATCATCGCTGTATTACAACCATTGACTGAATCATGAAGTGTGTAGTTGATTTATGTCTGTTCATCATCATTATCGGTACAAACTTGCAAAAGTGTCGAGGAATATAGAAAGTAAAGATCAGGAATGAAGATGAGATGCCGATCAGCATCAGACATGTGGGGAAAATTACTGGGGTTTTACATCTTGCATGTGAGAATGTAGTTCCTCTTTTAAACTGTACACCGAGACATACAAAAAAATTCATGAGCCTGATGTATTTTTTCTTGATGTAGATTAGAATGTTTTTACTGGTTACGTTATGCGGTTTATTTGTGAAAGCTATGGCGTTTGGAGACGTGGCAGTTGGGTCTGTAGAACCAACATCAGTGGAATACATTGTCCAGAACTACACCAACATAAAAGAAAAGAAAGAAGGAATTAGAAAGGAACTTGACATTGGTGGTGAATCAGTATTTACTTCTAAGAACCATGTCAAAATGACGGAATTCTGAACAGTTTGTGTCCAAAGTTTCGAATGAACTTTGAAAAAAAAAACAAAAACACTGAACAAGAGCAATACATGCGAGGTTGTAAAGGGACAAGCAGACCAATCCTAATAGTTCCACAGAAAAAGGTGAAGACTTTGATGGTGTGACTTTGAGATGATCTGTACTTCTACTGCACAACAGCGTACCAAGAAATTTGTGGCTGAAGCCGACAGACTTGGACGTGTGATGTCATCCATTGCTTTTTCTCCTGTGTTGTGTTAATCATCTGCACTCACACTGAAGTCACCTCTTTGTCTTGCCAACCAAGTGCAGCTATGAACACACTTTACTTAACATGCCAAAACACTTCCATGGACTAATTTGTTTCACATATTTGTATTAATGTAAGTTATAATCTCTGTGTTCTTCATGAGACTGTGAGAGTTGATATACATTTTGTGAGCGTTTCGTGTAGAAACAGACAATGTGGACTGTGTTAAAACTTCAAGACCTCTTTGTCGCTGGATGACTTATTTCTCTTTGCCCAGTGCGCCATGACTGTGATGAAATACTGTGCAGCACAGCAAGTTTGGGCTGGGGTTGATGACTGACAAGTCAACACAATACAGGAAAGGAAAGGATACACTGTCGCAGTTGAACTGCTTTTCAGCTTGATCATGTGTGCAGAGTGTGAACTGGCAGTCCTGATCCGTCAGATGTGACGCTGACTTGGCGACACCAGCTGTTGTTTCCCTCTGGATCTGGAATGGACTACAGGGCATCCCTGTTTCATGGGGCCTGGGAGAGAGAGAGAAAGAATGTGGACAAGAAGCCTGAAGGCAGCAGGTTGCTTCACACTCAAGAGAGACTTCTGGAGTGAAGTCTGGACAGATGTAGAGACACAGATACAGTGAATGTCGGTCCCAAGGGACGGACGATAAAGGAAATAAAAATCAGGGTATATATTTCATGTTGTGTGGGTATGTTATGCTCCCAGTCACCTGTTGAAGGAAGCAGTAGCACAGATTCTGCTGCAGTCTTCAGGCCCGACTGGACAATACAATGGCTTGATGTGCAGACTAGTCATGTAAAAAAAAAAATAACTCATTTACAGTAGTGCAATATAGCTTTTCACCAGTATTTGATGACTGATTTTGTACATATTTGTGTCTAGGTGTAGCATGACGGGGTTTGGGGTCCTGTGTTGAGGGTAGAGACATGGTTGCACACATCATCATGGTGAAGGTTGAAAAGAGAAAGAAGTATTCTTTCAGGGGTAGTGGCAGTGTTTCTCACTGGTTCTTGTGGGACATTTGTGAGATGATCGTCATTGTAGCCCTAAAAAAAAAAAAAACGGTGGAGAGTTAACTTGGGGATTGTTCAAGCGAACAAAAAATGTTTGGAGCATGTTCAGCAAAAAACAACTAACAAAAAAAAAACACATAAAAACAAGAAAGCATTTTCACAAATCAGGACAAAATTTGAGATCGCAGCAACAGCTTAAAAGAATAGCTGTTTGGAATATTATGTAGTATGGGTGTTGGACAGAGAAAGTGGATGTTTGCACAACATGTATCCATCTGAAGAAAGCAGTTCAAACATAAGGAAAATTTCAGCAGGTGCCAATGCCATGCACCCAACAATCAGGGGAATGGGGACAAAAAAATGGCAGTTGCTTGGGCATAGTGTTCGTTGGTAGCTCACCACTGCTTGTGCAACAAGAGCAAAGTGTGTTGAGCATATATACAGCAAATTCATACAGATGAAGCCATCGTTTTTGTTTTCCTTCCATGTCTAGATGATGTGGTACCATCTTGTTTGCTCATCTGCAATTTGTTACTCAGATCATGACCGTGTCTGACACTGGTTGCAAACACTCTTATGATCTTGAACAGACTCTCGAGTGATTTTCTGCCACCAGTTATAGGTAAGAGCAGGTAGATGCGAAGGCTCCAACATATATAAGGCCAATGATAGAACTGTGCATTACAGGCCATCTTTTTTTCTTTATTGTTTGAACATATACAGGGTGAAGATTGATGGTACACAATTTAATGTTATATACAGACTGGCATGTGGATTACAGAGGCTATGCATTGTAAAACAGGGGACTAGCTAATCTTTGATTACAGTAGATTTACAACTGTTAAAAATGGGGCATTTTTTTTTTCTTTTAAAGCAAGATGTTGTTATATTGAAGCAAAAGATTAGTGTACATGAATTTCCCTATGTACATGTAGACAAATTGTTGCTAGTAATATAATACACAGCAACATTGCCCGGTACCTTCCATATTACCTCCCTTTCTCATGGTTTTTCAATGAATTATTTGTAAAAAGTCTTGTTACCATGTAGGAAGTTTGTGAGATTGTATTGAGAAAAATTAAAGAATAACTGAAACAGATTGATGCAGAAAGTAACAGTAATTAGTCCAGTTGTTTACCAAGAAATCCTTTGACCAGTGTGTGATGAATATGAAAATAACTTGATTTTTTTTTTTCTGATACTTGATGATGATTGTATCTTTTTTGCTAATCCCAATTTTTTTTTTTTGTCTGGTGTGGTATATTTGTACAGTTCCATGGTGGGAACACTGAATAGATTGTATTATTAACTTATTATGGCTGGCATTTTCAATGATGTTAGCTTTGTGCTAAAAGCTTAATCTGCTTATTTAGATTCCTAAGGCTTGCTTAGAACTGTTTTTTCCTTTTATCTGGGTCCCTTTGGAGTGATGTCAGTTATGACTTTTTTTTTTTTTGCTGGTTTTGTTTGTTTAATTTAATGCTTGAGGTGTTACATAGGATTATGACAGTATGGTTACTTCTGCAGGTGGCTTGCTTTGGTTTGTGTTTGTGAATGAGCTTTGGCATTTTGACAAAAGTATCATTCAGTTTGAATGTGCAGGTGCACGGTTTTATCTCCTGTGATGCTGATGTGACTTTGACAGTATTCTCTGTAGAACCCCATGTCATTTCATGGGTATAATACTTTGTAAATTTGGAGGTTTTTTTCTCAAGCAAAATGCCCATAGATGATTGGGAACAGGTCTTAATTCTTTAAGGCGTAGTCCATGTACTTGAATAGTTCTTGCAGAAATGTATTTTTGTTTTCAGCTTGGCGTAGTATAGTGCGTAGAAAGAAGAAACATGAGGAAAAAGCACAGATTATTAGTTTGATTCTGAAACAAACATCATACTTTTAACTTATATATAAACATGTAATAGAAGATGAAATATGTGCATAGGGGGATACACTATCATGCAAAAATTCATCAAAGCACTCCAACAGTGCAAGGTTAACATTCCTGCTATTTGTTGCAAAGCGGAATACACTAATAGGCATTTGTTACCCCTCCACATTCTGCACATTATACCACTACCAATAGGTCAGAGACAGCAGAACCATTTAAATGTTGATGAAGACAACTCTGTGACATTGATATCAATACACAAAGGCTTCATTTGTATCAAATGAAAAAAAACAAACAAACATTTTATTACAAAACAAAAGTTTGGGAGGGCTGGGCTATGCCGGATCTGACAAGCATGCCAGTGATGTGTGTGCCGTTTTCTCAGTGATCTGCTGTTTGTGTTTCTCCATACAGCAAGCTGTAAAGAGAAAAAACAAAACAACAAAAACAAAACCCTAGTTATGAAGAGAATATACTAGACAATGTGAACTTCGCGGACATTTGGAGGAAAATTTGCTGTCGGTTTTCATGTGATGGAGGATGTGACAGAAAAGAGAAGCCAGGTCATCATCTTCATTTCGACGTTTTCATGGTCGTATTTTGCCTTTCGATAATTTTTTGCTTGCAGTGTTGGTTGTGGGTTTTTGTGGTTTCCCCTCTCTCTCTCTTTCTAAAGAAAATTTTTTTTGGTAATAGATACAGTTTGGAATAGCGCCTTTACACTGTACAAAAAATGATAGTCCTAAAACCAAGACAACTGTAAATGACAGTTGTCTTGGTTTTGGGATTTTCATTTTTAATCTTTGCACAAACCTTGATTAACCAGCCATGCTATTGCCAATTTTCTCTTTTAACAAAATGAAATTTGTTACAACGCTTGAGAGCTTTGCTAAGTACTGCTCATCATCCATTCCCTACCCCACCCCTGTTCCCATTTTTTGATTCTTGGAGGTTATGGGTATGTCTGAACAGTTGATCATTACACACTTACCATCCCCCTTTCCCCCATCTGATGTATTATTACCCTTCACACTAACCACATCCTTCTTGTCCAGGAGAAAAACATGCAGCTTTTTCTCCTGTGTTTTTCTTTTAAATATTACATGTTCTGTTGTAATAAGCTCCAACATGAAAAGCAAGCAAAAGAATTTTTTCCATTGAAGAACTCGATGGACATGCATTCTGTAAGCTGCGCGTTGGCACATGCCATAAAATCCAATGTTTTGGACTTGCTGATATTACCTTCCTGGTCTTCAGAACCAGATTCCCAACATTAATATTTGAAGCTCTTACGTAATTCAGAACAGCTTGTAAAAGTCCAATTTTTTTTCAGCTACTTTTTTGAGGGAAGTCATCATTCCAAATTGTCTGTCTTTTGTGGTGATGGATTGGTTTCAATAGCTGCGTTTTGTCCTGGTCTGATCATTACTTCATTGCCAGATATTGAATGTGTGAAGTAGTCCATTCCTCTCATTTTTCTAACAACATATTTCATGATTCATCTTGCTGTGGCACTTCAAAGATCTGGTAACAAATGACTAGCATAATGAAGTAGCTCTCATCATTTCCATCACATGCCGAGTGCCAGCCACTGCATGTCATCGAGATACCTGGCTTCTCTTTGCTGGTCTTTACATCCTCCATGCTCTAGGAGACAAGTTTATACTCACTTTGGGGCGACTGCACAATTTCTGAGATGATCGATTTGTCTGATAAGTTTCATCATGATCTGGACAACACTTTAGTTAAAACTAAAACCTAGTCTTCTGAATGGGATCAGTTTGATGAATTTTAGTTTAATCAGATCTGTTTGAATGGCTAAAGACCTGTAGCATAACGTCCATAGGGGCTGTGAACTGTCAGAGGTTGGCTGCATCTAGGGCATGGCAGGATAGAAGATGGAGAACGTCCCTCTTTCAATGGCTTTTAACTTTCCCAGCACTGAATGTACCCATCGACTGCTGGGTGGGTAGAGGGTTTTTTTTCCAGGCTGAAAATGTCCAACCCCAAGAGTGGTTCCTATGACTGGCTGTTCAGCAGGCAAGCACTAACCATTTCACTGCAGGTCCCCTCATGATCTGCACAACACTTAAAACTCTGTTCTTCTGAATGAAAGAATACATGAATGAAAAAAAAAAAAGAAAGAAAAGTCTCTTGTGATAGTGATCAACCATGCAAATCTGAGATAAAACTGATTTTTTTTTTTCTTTCCTCTGTACAAACCCACAAAAGATTGCTACACGTCTGTCAAGCTAGAAAGGAAATGGTGTCATTTGACTGTGTTTGTAGTGAGGGTTCAGCATCTCTGCCACAGGAGATAGCTTTTCAGCAGCTGGCAGGGGAACAGGATCTGAAGTGTCTGACTCCAGTCATCTCATGTTGCTGTGGATTACTATATACTATATTGTGTTGGTTTTGTGTGACTCTTGCATACTGCTGTAGCATAATACTGCAAGATGGGAAAGGAATACAATTTAATGCAAAATGATACTCGTACCTGTTGTGCACAAGAGTGTGTGTGTGTATATTTGAAGGAGCATGCATGGGACCGAGCACATGTCGTGGGCAATACCCGAGAATTGGTATGGCAAAAACTAGGCGGTGTAGGCCACTGGCTGTCGACTTTGTCTGAAATGAAAACAAAAACACACCAACAAAATGAACAAATTATGATGAGTCTATAAAAACACAAGAACCTGATTTATGACACATAGTTTTACATTTCCATTCATACACCTTTTTTTCTAAAATTTGTAAACGTTTACGTCAAACATGAAGTCCATAGTCAGCTGCAATAGGTCTTTCTTTCCTATTAACTTCCTGTTTACATAATGCAAGCATTTCACTAATTAGACTAATTTCATGAAGCTGAAAAAGTCTCAGATTTTTTTTTTTTTTTTTTTTTTGCATTAAACCCAACTTTCACTCATGACAGTCTAACATATGATGGACAGAGCTGCAGTTCTAACAAGAGATGCCTTTGTAAATGGCTGCCGTGTCATGTCTGCAGTTGGTCATCCATACACTCAATGTATGCAAAATATAGAAAAACTGCATCTGATCTGAATAATAATCTGTGCTGATGTCACAGTGCCTGCACGTACGTGCATCTAGTACAAGTATTTTGTCGAACTCTGAGTAGATCTAGATGTCATGATAGTCATAACAAGAACTTCAAGTCAGGCACGTCAAGTACAGCTCTCACTTGTTTGAACAACTTGCTAGCTGGATTTCTTTCTTTTTCAGGTGGGCAAGGTTTCTAATCGGTCAGAATTGTTGAACATCCCAGGAACCTCTTGTCATCATTCCTAAGAGTCGCAGACTAATTTCAAAGTATCCTTTGTTGGGCTAATTTCCAGTCTATGGATAGAATTGTCATACGTGCATGCTTATACATTATCACAACTTTCACAGCTGTCTTGATTTCTGTCATAAACATACACACATGACATACACCTTGGATCAAACTTGCTACCTTATCTTGATGATGAACACTGTAGCAGCCTGTTGTTTGATAACTTTTTAGATCTTGCCCAGATTTACAATGATTTGCTGCTGAGAGAATTCTTAAGAGCTGAGTGAATCAAATTTCCCCGTTTATCAAGGAACAGATAGTTGGGATTTGATGGTAACAGTAATGGACAGAACATATGAAGCTAAGGACCAGTCTACATACTTCTTCATCAGTCAGACAGGTCGGGGTGGTACAGAGCACTAAGGAAACTAAACACACAAGTAACATGAACATGCAGATTCTGAGTAAAACATGTGTATTTATCCTCAAATGTGGGAAATTTCAGGAAAAAAAAAAACTGCTGAACTCACAAAGTTAGAACATCACAAACCCTGGCAGTGTTTTTGTTAAAACCCCCTCCTCCTCCTGCTCACCTGTTGGCATGTGACATGCAGTCTTCTTCCTGCCGTCTTCATGTTCATAATTTAACAGTGCCACCACCATCTGATCCAGACCTGTTGACTGATATCCATGGCGGGGACAGAGGTTTGAACTGGTCTCTCTATGTCCGATTCAGAGTCAGGTCACACCAGGTTTTCAGCTGAAATTACATTTCACTCCATGGCTGAACTTTTCTGCTACCTCACAACCATCCACAACTCTCTTTAAACAAATTAAGTTCGGACACTTTGGGTGTACTTGCATATCTGCATGAACCAGATGTTGAACAAGTTCTAAACCTTCGTGCATAGCACGCTGCTCCTGCTTGGCATGCTGGCATGGCAGAAAATCCCACACACGTGTGTAAATTCCTAATACCAAACTGGATCTGTTTGTTCCAACTGCTTTGAGTTCATGAAGTTCACCACTAGTACAAGTAAACGCACTCTTTCCACCACGAAGTTAAGGTAACTACATCCCTTATGACTGTAGGGAAGAGACAGAATTTTTTCCTTAACAATCGGGATGGTTATGCATCACACTCACAGCACATCTACGAACTACTCTAGCCTTGTTCAGGCTCAGTGATGACACCAATGGGTCACAGTAGCCCATGGCTCACCATGCAAAACATTAATTTGCTTGCAGCCCTGATCATGGCTAGACTTTACTGTTTCTGTAATGATCCCATACTGAATCACTTTATGTTGTATTACAAACCACATGCATTGGAACTGAAAGGGTAGATAAGAAATAATTTGCTCAAGATATGAAATGGAAAACATTACTGTGTTATCCTAAATGCAGATAGGATATAGTAAACTGAACCAAATAACGCAGCAGCTGCCATGATAAGCATAGTTACATTCTTTTGATTCTCTCACTGTGCACCAGAGTGACAATGTATTGATGTTTACTCTAGGTTTCAATGCTCAAAACTAAACTGACAGTTCACACAATTGATTAACAAATACTGATTATGCATCTGTGATTTGAAGGTCAGTAGTGAGTAGAAGTGTCAATATATTCAGAAGAAAAAAAAAACAGATGATCTAAAGCAGTATATGTTTACAACAGCAAAATGTCGATGAGCATGAACTGATTTAAGAGACTATAGGAATTAGTTCAACTTCTGTAAAGAGTTCCAGTGACTGACAGTTAAAAGTTATCAAATTCTTGCAATCTTGGCAACTGTGAATGACCAGCACTGTCGGCGTTTCAAAAAATGATGAAAAATACTCTGAATCAACCGGAAAACTGACCAATTATATTTGACAAAGTACTGAAATTCTGTCAGCTCTGAGACTGTTTCAGAGCTATTAACATTTTGGCATCTTAGGATGCACAGATGGAAAATCTGTCCCATTCTGCCAGTTCAAAACACTTTCCAGACCTAAACAGGATCAAGACATTAAAAGCTGTTCAGAAGAATGCATCAGAATTAACAATGGCAATAAGCAACAAGCACCTGGAAAGTGTCTTCAAGGAGATCAAAACAGGAAGAACGAGTGTATAAATGACTTTGTGCCTAAAATGTGGACAACAGGCTGGAAAAGTTAAAGTTGCTCTTTGTCTTTTTCTGATAATATTCCATGTCAATGAAAATTATGCCAAAGAAAAAGATAATAAATTTTTAACATTTTTGAAAAATATTTAATTACTTTAAACACCAAAACAGGCAGAACCTTGTACAAAACATTACGAGACGTTTTGATCAGAATTTATCATCATCCAAATACAGTCCCTGTCTTTGCGCCCACCTTTTGCCACTTTGTCAAACAAAGGCACACGTAAAGATGTAACTGTCAGTGTTTAGAGCCCATGAAGTCGTAGGATCCCAAGAACTTGGGCGTGGCAGGCAAGTCCAGGCTCCCATCTGTCAAGGGGGTGTCGAAGGAGTGGCTGATCTGGTAAAGCAGGGCCCTTCACAATAGGTTCCACCTTCCTGCCCACTTCAGGTCTGATGGGAGACATTCTGTTCTCTGCAGACCGAAGCACCTGCCTGTGCATGTCAGACATACTGCTTTCAGTATTTGAGGAACGGGCCGGAACAAAACCAGACCTGGTGGAAGGCACATATGATTCATCTAATAATCCAGATCCCTTCTGATACTGTTCATTTCTTGTGTTGTGAGGCGCCCTTGTTTGTGAGTAATGCACAGAATGATCTGCTGTCAAGATGGGTCTTTTCCCTCCAAAATTCTGATCACCTTGTCTCCAGTTTTCCATACCATGACGACTCAGAGCGGTGTGTGGATGGTTCTGTATGGTGTGCTGGTAACTCTGTGTAGTATGACCCTGACCCTGTGTGGTGTGTCGGTGAGAGGGGATGGTGGTGGAGGAGAGAGTGGGGGCTGCAGTGACAGCTCTGCACAGTGTGGTGTAGGACATGGTCAGCTCAGGACTGGGGGGGAGGTCCAGCCCCTCGGTGCCTGCTCCTCCTCTGGACCAGGTGGACAGCTGAGGCTCCGATACCACCAGACCTGCTGCCAGGTGATCTGTCATGCAGCTAGACAGCTTGGGGCTGGAGACTTGTCTGCATTCTTTGGAGGCCACTGCTGGGGGAGGTGGGGGTCCTCTTCCTTTTGGGGGACCCTTGATGCACACCTGCCAACTGAGGACGCCGACATATCCAGATCAGAACTGGTAGTGGCTGCTCTCTCTTGAACTGGTGCTGAGGTCTCACTGAAGGTGTGGAGCTTAGGTCAGTCTGCCTGAAAGGACACCGTCATGTCTTCCAGATCCTGTCAACATTGTTAGAAAAAAATCATCTTGATCACTTGGCTTATGTTTGATAAATGAATATACAAAAAAAAAAAAAAGAACAATGTCATTTCACGGTACTTGTCAACCAAACAATAAAAAGAGAAAATTTGCAAACTGTACTTGTCAACCAAACAATAAAGAAGATAAATTTGCAAACTAATTTTCTTTTATGCTTTTATATCTGTATCACTGTGATGTTTTATCTATATAATCAACACACACACACCAAAAACAACTTGATTTTGAACAACACTGTTTTGTGCAAGATGTGCGATCTTCAATTCTTAAGTGAACTTCCAAAGACTTGATGACCAAGACAACTGCACTGTCCATGATGATTTTTCATGCCTTCACAGATTCTCATTTGCCAAAAGTAAAATCATTAAGCCTTAAAATATGATACACTTTCCAAAGACCTTCAGTAGCTAACAGATCATATGGACCCTGACAGACCATTGTGTTGAAGGCATTTCACCTGTGTTCTCAACATGTTAAGGAACATCTGACAGTCATTGTGCTGGAGGGATCAAGAGGCAGAGCGCTGGCAGCTCAAATATTTTGCAATTTGACCCCTGCACCCCCTAACTTCCCCCAAAAAGGCAATCCTAAAACTTATATAATCCTCCATATCACTTCTGCCACAAAAGGTCTCTCCTTGAATTAAGATTATTTTCAGTCTTTCCTTCAATCCAAACAAGATTTTTATTCCTGTGTCTTAACACACCAAATGCATATACTGACTGAGAAGACATACTTAGAATCACTTTTTCAAAACCTTATGTATACAATATATAAGAAACAGTCTAAAAAGCGAAAGACATTTGAGTGCATATGCATGTGCTCACTAAACTGATGACTTTTCAATAAATGAGCAATTAAGACACTGACTTACTTCTGTACTAGCAACCACTACCGATGCACACTTATGTACAGAGAGAGGGAGAGAGAATGAAGCAAAAGCTAGTGAATGAATCACAATTTTTTTTTTTTTAAGAGAGAAAGGGAATAAGTTTCATTGAACCTTAAAGTGGCTTCAATTTGGCAAGCCACACACTGTTTTGTCGTAAATGCTCATAGCCACACAGTGAGCGTTTGTTGTAAACGCTCATGTTTCAATTCCAATGGTCCCACTGCCATTAGTTCATTACATCAATGTCATATTTCCTCTGACTGAAAATGTTTCAAAAACTACGAGGGCTTTTTCCCCTTCCCTTTTCAGCTTCGATCTCCTTTTATCCCAAGTGGGAGAAAGAGGTTGATATCATAATGGCAAATGCGAAAAAGAAATCATGACTGTGGAGGAGCTGCCTGTGGCAGGTGAAAGGGATGAAACGACGACTTAAAGCAAACTAAGAGGAATGGTATCGTCAGCCATGTTTTTGCTGACATTGTTGTCATTTCTTTTCCAGATCTCACAGACATACTCTATGCCCAGTCTAAACACCCAGCCATGGGCTGGGTCAATGTTAGACTGAAGTAGTACATCTCAAGATATACCCGATTCTCCACCACAAGTTCATTGACACCATCCAAGACCTCGGCCTGGAACAGATGGTGACCTTTCCTAAAAGAGGAGAAAACACCCTTGACCTGTTCCTCACAAATCACCCCTCACTAGTCCCAAGGGATGAAAGCAAGCCAGGACTCTCAGACCATGGCATCCCATACATGGAATTCCAAACTCACCCAGTCCACCAAAAGCAGACCCAACGGCCTGTCCTACAGTACAAGGCTGACTGGCCATACCTACGTAAAACTACGACACAGCTGTCAAACGACATTATGTCAAAGTATAATGACCAAAGCAACCCAGAGGAAGTCTGGACAGAGCTGAAGGAAAAGCTCTACTCGGCTGTTGAGGCACACATCCCAGTCACTACTCTCCACCAAAAAACAGCAAGCCATGGGTGAGTACTACACCAAGAAGCTGATCAATAGGAGAGACAGATTGTACAAAAGATGGAAAAAGACTGGAGATGAAAAAATCCACTCCAAAGTCAGAGTCCTCAAACGCCAAGTTCAGCACAGACTCCGTAGAGCCTACTGGTCCTATACTGAAAACCTGATCTCTGACAGCCAAGGAACAAAGCCTGGAACGAAGAAATCATTCTGGTCATACATCAAGTCCCAGCGCACGGAAGCAGCCAGTGTCTCTCCACTGAAAGTAGCTGGTAAGCTTGTAACAGAACCCAAAGATAAGGCAGAAATACTGAATGCACAGTTTCAGTCAGCATTCAGCAGCAAACTGTCCTGCTCACCAGAAGATTTGAGTCCTGGACTGACATGAGCCCAGAGCCCAAAGGACCTACATGTGACCACATCCATATCTCAGTAGCAGGAGTCAGAAAACTGTTAAAAGGCCTAGACCCGAGCAAAGCCCCTGGACCAGACAGAATCACCCCTCGCCTCCTGAAGGAAATTGGTGATGAAATTGCCCCAGCTCTAACGCTTCTCTTCCAGTCCTCCATAAATACAGGCATTGTACCAAAAGACTGGAAAGGGCAAATGTCTCTCCTGTGTTCAAGAAGGGTGAACAATATTGGCCTGAAAACTATTGCCCCATCTCCCTCACAAGTGTGCCGTGCAAAATCCTAGAGCACATTGTAGTAAGCTCTATTATGGGATTTGCAGAGGCAAACATCATCCAGCGCAAGGAACAGCATGGCTTCCAGCGAAGCAGATCCTGTGAAAGCCAACTGCTGGGGTTTGTGGATGAGCTATCCTACAATATGGAAAAGGGAAAACAATCAGACGTCTTAGTGATGGATTTCTCAAAAGCCTTTGACAAAGTCTGCCACTCCCTCCTAATCCACAAGCTCCAACATTACGGGATCACTGGCCAGGTCCACGAATGGATTAAGAACTTCCTGGCAAACCGACAGCAGTGGTGGTTGTTGATGGAGCCTCTTCAAAGGCCGTCCCAGTAGAGTCAGGAGTCCCCCAGGGATCAGTCCTGGGCCCAGCGCTTTTTCTCCTCTACATAAAACGACCTCCCTGAACGACTCTCCTCAACAACACGGCTTTTTGCAGATGACACTCTCTGCCAGGAGAACTGTAGTTTCCCCACAAGACCTAAGGAAGCTACAACAGGACCTGGACCACATGGCAGCCTGGGAAAACAAATGGAAAATGTCCTTCCACCCAGACAAGTGTCAAGCCCTTCATGTCTCCAGGAAGAAAAACACACTCACTGGCACATACCATCTCCATGGCCCAAATCTCAAAAGACAACACATCAGCAACATGGAAAAAGTTCAGCGCCATGCAGCTCATGGGTTGTGAACCACCACCTTCACAGCAAGGCTGACCACCTGTTTTCAAATATCATCGTGAAGAGGTCAGCATAAACATCCTGTTCAGGCCCCCACACCAAACACCCCAGCACAGTCTACAAGACAGTCTCACGGGGAGACATATCTCCTCCCTGCTTGTAAAACCAATAACAGGAAGTTCTCCTTCTTCCCCGAGGACTGTCAGGGACTGGAACAGCCTGCCTCCTGAGGTTATTTCCTCAACCTCAGTGGAGTGTTTCAAGTCCCAAATTTGACCAACCTGCACCCTCCCCCACAACCCCCCCCCCCCCCCCCCCCCCACCCACACACACACACACAATCAGAACCATCAAAATGATGATGGCGGATGTTTAAAGATAGAAGAACACCCAAAGAGACAGCTGTGTGAAACACTGTGCACATTTGAAGCTCGAGATATCTCCAGTAAGAATCATGGCTACAGAAATTTCCAGGTGATTTTCAACTATAGTAAAAGGACTTGAAAGGACCTCCTAAAATGTTCATAAAAATCATATTTGGAATGCCTACACACACATATATACACGCACACATGGAACATGGCAACTTAAATCTAATACATTCTCAGAAAACAAAACCAAACAAAAAAAATTTAACTTGGGTGAGACCGTAAGAAACAACACAACTAAAGGGAAATAACTCTTCAAAGTGGTCAAATGTTCTGGTAGTGTAACTATGGGGTTACATATTATTACAATAAACATGCCATTTAGAAAATCAAAAGTATTCGTAAATCATTTTAAAAGATTTTACCGTATACTGGCAGAAGTTACCAGTGTAAATAAAAACACAGTCTCAAGATTTTGAAAATAGATTCAACTTACGCTTTTTTTTCTGGGATAATCAGAGTAAGAGCGAGAAACATTCCCCCCTTTGGTACACAGTGGTGTTGAGTCTTCTACACTGAAGGTGACTGTTTTCAGTTTTATGGCCTGTGGTGGACCTTTGAATTTGTGGGGCTTGATCTCTCCTTATAGAGGGTTTCTCGGTGTCTGACAAATCTAACTCTACAGCACCTTTAATAGTATACAACATGATGGCAGAATACTAAGATGGAAACCTACCACGTTATCGCACGGTTACAACTTAACCAACAAAAAATCTAAATGGCTGACAATGAGAGTAATCAGTATGGGGGGTAAAATTACAATTGCCTTATATGATTTTCTTCTCTCTCTGATGAACTTTGCTGTAGAGAGCCAGCAGAGAAAAGTTAACATCACCGTATAATGCTATTGTAATTGCATCATCATCATCATCATCATCACCATTATTATTATCATTATTATGATCATCATTATTATCATTAAGTTACATTTATCATTATCCTTGTTTAATCTGATTTCATATTACTAAATTCCTCGATATATCTATGACACACAGTTATCATCAGCACTTCTTTCCATCGAAGACCTGGAATGCCAACAGAATACATGAAACTCTTCATGTCCATCTGTATCTTCAGAGTGTGTGTGTGTGTGTGTGTGTGTGTGTGTGTGCACATACGTGCAAATGTGTGCATGCATGCACGTTTGTGCATGTGCACATGCACACACATGCTGTGTACAAACACATGTGCAAGTGTGCACGCATGTGTTAGAATGTGGATGCTGGTGTGTGTGGATATGCGCATGTATACATAATGTACATATGTATGTGTGTGTGTGTGTGTGTGTGTGTGTGTGTGTGTGTGTGTGTGTGTGTGTGAGAGAGAGTGTGAAGCGGCTGACACACAAGCCTCCCCGCCCGTACACTTCGGAAGCACCGGTCAAACCCGATCCTAAACGTAGCGTCTGTCATAGTAAACGTACATCTCAAATGGACTACGACATCCAGCTAAACCCGACCGTTCAAGATACACCGTGATCTATTCAAAACGAACAGTTAGTATCCTCCAACCAATCAACGCTCAACATTGAGCCAACACCATGGCACAAGGAAAAATGGCGTTGTCCGGCAAGGCGGTCAGACTGTCCGATTCGGAGACCAAATATTTGATTGAGTTGTATCAAGGCCATGATGTGCTTTGGAATGTCAACTCAGAAAATTATAAGAATCTAAATATTCGATAAAAAGCTTCGTATTCAATTGTACAGTCCTTTGAAGCGGCATGTGGGATCAAACTCGAAGGTTTTAAAACTATCGTGAAGCACTCCGTCCATTCGACACCGACTGGTCAGCCCGCACCGGTTCAAACGTTTTGTCTCAACTTACGGGCGAAAGGCTCGTGTGTCAGCAACTTGAGATACAATTTTCAAAAGATTAGTAAATATCCCACAAAATTCTGAACATAAATGAAAAGTTGTGTGTCTTTACTGCTGAATTCTTTCTAGAGAAATATTCAAATTTAAACTTCATAACTGGGTAGTAGACCGATGTAGATCCATCTGACTGATATTCCATAGAGCACCACTCTGGATGAGCAAGTAGTTCCAGTTCTCTTGTACCAGGAGGTGCACAGTCACTGCTTTTGTTTAGACACATGACCCACAAACCAGAAAAACGCTTCCTTCAAACATTTCAGGTGTACCTTTGTTTACACAGATGACCCACATACCAGAAAAAAACGCTTCCTTCAAACATTTCAGGTGTACCTTTGTTTACACACATGACCCACAAACCAGAAAAACACTTCCTTCAAATATTGCTGGTGTACCTTTGTTTACACATGACCCACAAACCAGAAAAAAACGCTTCCTTCAAACATTCCAGGTGTACAGGATTCAGTCAGTTTACTTTTTTTCCTTTGTTAGACACATGACCCACAAACCAGAAAAACTCTTCCTTCAAACATTTCAACTGTACAGGATCTGTGTTTCTTCCTTTATTTACACATGACCCAGAAACCAGAAAAATGCTTCCTTCAAACATTTCAACTGTACAGGATCTGTGTTTCTTCTTCCTTTTTACACATGACCCAGAAAAATCTTCTTCCTTCAAACATTTCAACTGTACAGGATCTGTGTTTCTTCCTTTATTTACACATGACCCAGAAACCAGAAAAAATGCTTCCATCAAACATTTCAACTGTACAGGATCTTGTTTTCTTCCTTTGTTTTACACATAACCCAGAAACCAGAAAAATGCTTCCATCAAACATTTCAACTGTACAGGATCACTTTCTTTTCTTCCTTTGTTTACACATATGACCCAGAAACCAGAAAAATGCTTCCATCAAACATTTCAACTGTACAGGATCTCAGTTTCTTTCGTTTCTTTTCCCCTCTTCATCTTTCTCCCTTCAACATGTTTAACTCTATCAACAACAGACCCTTATTCTGCTCCATGTGCCCAGCTAATACTGCAGTCAAAGCACTGAAATTCCCTAGGACCACCATTTTTAATTAACTTTCCTTAAAGCCTAAATCCGACAGTGACTTTGTTTTTGTACAGTGAAATAGAGTTATCTTTCATCTTCTTGATGATAAATGTTTCAAAAGTCAAAATAATTATTTTATTGTTGTTTGATTCATTTGAAAATGACATACTTTGAACAAGGAGCAGTGCAGTACTTTCTTCTGATTCAGGTGAAGATGTCAACGGCTGGTTGCTTTTCGCTTCAAATTAACCAATGAAATCGACTGTAAGTAGCCTGCTAACTGGTATGATATGACGTAGGAAGGACTGTATCTGCACGCTGACACCACTGGTTAAATGTTATCCGGAAATTTGGTCATATTCATTTTTAGAAGATCGTCACAATCATTCTCGCAATGTGTCCTGAGTGACAGATCGCTTGCCACAAGTATTTTCCCCACGTCGCCAAGTGGTAAGTAGGGCGCTCCAATCATTCTCTCGTGGTGTATTGCAAAAAAGTTAACTGATTTTCTGCCATGTTCAAAGGCGAGTAATAAACTTTATAGAGCACAAGAAATTTGGTAACATAACACTCTTCAATCAAGGCTGTTTGCGAGCAAGGTGTTAAAACCATGAGTTACCTTGAGACTGTAGGTGAGCTCTGGAGTCCTGGGCAGTTCCAGTGGGTTTCCAACAGTCGCTGGGGCCTGACCCGTCTTCTGTGCTGTCAGGGCCCTGCTGCTGATCTGCTGAATGCCTGGCGTGGCCAGGACAGGGGGGCAGGACTGTCCACTGCTTCTGTGTCCACCACAGCAGCCTGGCTATCTCCCAGCTTCAGCTGTAGGGCACTGCACCCACGCTCTCTCTGTATATGGCACACACGTTTGTGTTTTATACATGTTGTCTTAGAGTGTCTTCATATAAACTGTGTGTGTCCGTGTATGGGTGTGTGTGTGGTGTGTGGTGTGTGTGTGTGTGTGCGCACACGTGTGTGTGTGTGTGTGTGTGTGTGTGTGTGTTAGTGTGTGATAATTAGAGCCTGTAATATGTGTGTATATTGTTGTTTTTCTTCAATTAACTATTTTAAGTAGTATCACATGGAAAAAGTAAAAGAGAAAAAAAAAAAAGCTAAATAAAAAAGAATACCGAAACAGTACTAATAAAACAATATCACGCATAAATAACATCAAAATCAATCAATAGCAAAGATGGATAAACACTAGCAATGGAGTTATACCAGCTGTTGTAATGAGTGATACATCTTTTTAGACTTTTTCAGCCAGTACAGGCAAAATTTCCAGCTATTCACAATGGAAAAAAAGGTATTCACTCTTTTGTAATCTTTTCATTATAAATGCAATACATGTATTTACTATTTTAAGTTTTAAAAGCATGCAGTCTGAATCAGTGAATCAAAGAAACTATAACTGTTGAATACAATGTGCTGAGGATATCACAATTCAACCCTTCACCTCCCTTGACTTATATGTCATTTTGTGTTTGTTTGCTTTTTGGCAACATTTCTGCTTGATGTGCTCTCTCTCTCTCTCTCTCTCTCTCTCTCTCTCTCTTTCTTACCTGTTATGCTTTAAGTTTTGTTTTCGGTTTATCAAATAATGTATTCAGTTCTCTGTAAAATCATGTGTCAAAGTTAATCTCCAGGGACTTTCCCGTGTTCCTGGTTTCCTGTCTTTTCCAATGATCCTATACTTGACTATATCCACAGACAGGAGTGAAGACTTAACCCTTATAAAATCTGGAAACGCGCCAGCGCAAAGCCTACCCTAGGCATCAGGAAAAGTGCTAGCATGTAAACCCCTTGTCATTTTTGGGAAATACAGGTACTTCTGGCCCATGGGTGGCCTTATGCGAATAAGAAAGCAAAAGTTGTTTTCTCATCAACAGTTTAGTAGTCTGCATCACTAAAACCATCAATGATTCAGCAACATTTCAAAATGACCCCGCAGATTTCAGACTTCACTGGATGATTTTTTGAAAAATAAAGAGATTAGTAATACCAACAGTGGATGCCTAAGTTTCGAGTACAGGCTGCAGCAGTACCAGCAGACTCTACCAAGCAGACTTTGAAAAAAAAAAGCAGATTCCTTTGAAAAAAAACAAACTAGTGACAAAGTGTGTTTCATGAAGATTCTTGTGCAAAAATACTCTAGTGCTGCTAATATTGTTGAAGATTGACACTGACGAAGCTGATTGGCTGGGTTGAAAAGGAGTCCATCGCTAACTGAAATTTTGCAACAAAGCCATATCAATTTCAGTGTGAATTGCCATCTGTCAAAGATTTATTGGAAAACATTGAAAAAGGCAAGATTACCACGCAAAAAAAAAAAAAAAAAAAAAAAAAAAAAAAACTGTGTTCAAATGGACAATTTAGATTGAAATTTGATAATCGTCTGCATCATTTTGGGTTGTGAACAGTGACGACTTGGCTGGGTTTTGAATCATGGTCTGAGAACACAGGTGTCAAATCTCTTTACAGTAGATGTTGATCAATTAGAAGGATTTGTTTATCTAATCGAACACTATTACCTGTTAAAATGATAAGGCTTTTATGAACTTTGAAAATCTATTTTAGATTTACATCTTGTATGATTCAAGAGTCAGTATATAATTAAGTGTTTTGTTTGGTAGAATAGTTGTGCCAACGATGCAAGTGGTGAAATGAAATGGTGGCGTCACTAAGGAACCATTTCCTTGCAATGATAATGTCAATAAGATTCACTTGGGTCATAATACCTTATTCTATTCTTTTCAATTTTTCTGTCTTTATTTATTTTGTTGTTTCCTTTAAGTCCTGTTGTCTGTGAAGCTGAAATAATGTACAGTCCATGATTCACATCTTAACTAACCTGGACTTTCTTGTGTGACCAAACTGACTTATAACATTTATCATAATTTATACATCTGTGTGTTGGATTAAAAATGTTAGAGCTCTCAGTGCAAGGTTGGACTTGGAAAAAGCTATGGTTTTCAAAGACAATGTAGAGAATAATCAGTTTCTTGTACTATTTTTCCTGAATTTTCAGCAACCATTCTACAAAAGACAGTACCCTCATGAAGGAACAAAGATACATTTATGGAAACTGACCTGTTCATACTATAAGCTCCTCTTTTGTTGTTCTGTCAACCTTCTCATCATTTAAACAATGAGAAGGAACCCAACAGAAAGAAGTTCTTGTATCTCTTCTAATTGAAAAAAAAAAAAAAGCATTAGGTGACTGATTTCAGTAATAACATTTTTTCCTGTTTGTGGATTAACATTAAATTGGCAGTTAGTTCAACTGTCAAGTACAGTCTTTCACTATCTTAAAGACAGAATAATAAAATCTGCTCCTGCTTCATTTTATCCAACATGGAACCATATATATAAGTTTCAAGATGACAAGGATGTGTGCGTGTGTGTATATATGCGCGCATGCATGCATGTGCTTGAGCCTGCGAGAGCAAGTGTTCCCACCCCCTCCACCCCACATAATGATATACAGATAGATTTCGTTTGTTTTTGAGATGAAATACTGAGACTATAACAGAATGCACAGTCAGGTCTGTTTGTGTGCTTGTGTGTGAGAGCATGTGTGTGTGTGTGTGTGCATGTGTGTGCTTGTGTGCATGAGTGCGAATGTGTATGCAAACAAGCCCACATGCCAATGTCACTGCACATTCCAGCAGACGCACCAAAGCAGAACTGACCAAAGCATGAGGCTGGACAGTCTCTCCCACGCGGGGGATCTGTTTGATGCCTGGTGTCCGCAGCACTGGAGGGACAGGGCTGTCAGTGAAGTCCAAAGTCTTGGCCACCTGTTCCGGTCTGTCCTGCAGATCAGCGTCCACCTCAAATGGGTCAACGCACCCCTTGTTCATCACGTCTGGACTGTATGCCAGACTGAATTTTCCTGCTGAAAACAGATCCACTTCTGAGCACACAAACAAATCCTGTGTCCAGAAACTTGTTACAATGTACCAATCATTAATTAGATGATGGACGATCATATTACTGTCATGTGTGCAGTATACAGTAATTGAGAAACCAGCAAGTGAGCTGCCCAGGCAACACTCCGTACAAAAAATTCATATTGAAAACAAATGTATCCACTGACCAAGAAAACACTGACCAAGAAAACAAAAAAAACAAAAAAGCAAAACACTAATCAAACTAATAATCATGAGGTGCTGAACTATGATCAAAAGCCCTCTAACTGTCTAAGAGGAAAGCACCATTAATTTCATGCTGAAAAATCTTTTGGTCAAAAAAGTTTTTCTCAGGCTTACCTATCCAAACAAGTGCCCTATCCCTCTTGTAAGAATAATGTCATAACCAATCAGACTACCTATTAGGTTTTTCAGGTGAAAAAGCTGAATCACACCCTCAGTATCACCTCAATATGAACTCGAGCTCAAAAAAAGACTTCCAATGGCTTAATTGTCACATCTCTATAAATAATGAACTGGTTTCCAGTTTCTTCGCTTTCCTTGGCAAGAGAACACAGCTGACATTTTGCACGCGATTTTACTTGGAATTTGCATCTAATTAAGCAGCTCTTCGGGTGGCATTTCAAATTTTTTCCTTGCAAATACTTGACCTTCCTTCACCATTCTTTCTTTAAGTCCAAAATATAAAATTTTTCGCTTGCTTTACCTTCACAAGACAACCCTGATGCTGTCCTTCATGACTAGCAGGGCTATAACAAATGTGAACCAGTGATAATTCTTACACACAAATGTGTGTCTCTGATGCATAAAATTCCCATCTCTGACACACTGAAATCAAGGCTAATGCATCATTAAAATGAATCAAAATTTACCATAAGGCAATGATTTTCTCCTGGACGCATTACAACTCTGAGTACTGCGTCACATTAAAGTACTTTCTTCTGATCCAGCCTGATTGAAGTCAATAAAAACATAACTTTTTCCTCACACTTTAGAACGTTCTGAATCAATGAAAAACGCTTAAGAACTCTTCTCTACTGAAATCCAGCCAGAGCTGTCGAAATGGACTACCCAGTCTATGACTGCATCACATAATCATGTGATTCAGCCAAGCATGAAAGGCATGGAAAACCATATGAAACTGGGGTTTTCAGAATCAAAATTTGACAGTTCAGCTATGGCTTACAGGTGATAATCCAGTGAATGCAACAAATGCTGAATGATCTATGCAACATGGCCAGTATGGATAATTAAAATGGCTCTGTTATGAACATACGAATGTGTTGTGCACAGTGCAGGAGTGGCAGACCTTCATAATTTCGTCAAAGGTTCCACAAATATTTATCACAAGCTTCTTGGTTGTCACCAGGCTTCTGATGATCATTGTATGGCAACTGGAATATGGTCAAGCAATCATAGATTTCAACACTGACGGGAATGGCTTCCATGGTAATTCTGATATCATAATCGAACAGGACATCCCATATTTCAAGTTTCACTGTTAAAATCTTGACAGTGTAAGTGTTCACATGTATTCAGTAAGTTAATACTCTGCAAACATTGGAACAATATCTGAATAAATCCCCCCCCCCCCACCCCCTTTTTTTTTTTTTTTGCTGTCCCAACCTCTACCCCACCTCAGAGGCAGTGCACCCACGCCGCTCATTCCAACACCCCGTCCACAGCCACAGCCCAGTCGCCCCCCGCCGCAGCCCCGGCACCGGCAATCCACAGGGAGCAGTCAATGTCAAGAGGCAACCCATCAGAAGAGACACTGCACCGCTGCCGAGTCACTTCGGTGGTGTTCAGTGGCGCCTGTTCTGATCTAACATACGCAGGACACCACCTACTAAGCCCCCTACTGATGACAATAATTGCTTAGTTGCGGAGCCGGCGTGAGTAAGCTCTCTCCCTCTAGAGGGAGCCACCACATCCGTCCAACGACAGCCCCCATGACTTGCCGATACTGGTGACCCAGACGGAACCAGACCAAGGCCACAGATGTGGAGAGGACATCGAAATTGAGGTCACCATGAGAGCAGGGCATGAAGGGCCACAGAATTTGAGACTTTTTTTTTTTTTTGGATGCTGATCGATGAGAATGATGATTAACCCTCTTATATTCAGATTCTCTGACGCCAAATTCCCCCTAGTTTTCATTTTTTTTTTTTTTTTTTTGTTGTTGTGAATTTAGCCTTAAAATGGGTATGTATGGTTCATGCTTCACCACAACCAAGAATAAACGTCTAGAGCTACATAACTCTGCATGTATGGTCACAAGGCTTTGTTCTATACTGTGAGCAAGATTTTGTGTGTCTCGAAGTGAAAGGTCATGTCACTGTCACCAAAATGTCACCCAATGTGTCACATGCAATGGTGACAATTCTAATGCAGCACATCAACATGCAGTTATCCCATGCACATGCACGTTAGTGTTGTAAAATGAAAGCTGCGGCCTACCTGAGATGATCTGTCCTCTGTCCACCCGTTCAGTCCCCACAGGTAATCCACAGAATGTCACACACAACTAGTGTCAATTGTCACTACTGAACAGTTACTGTAGATTCAAGCACAGTTCCTCATTGTTTTTCTGTCACTGTTCTAAGCACCTTATACTTGTCCATATGTATTTACACACTGTATAGATGTACAGTGAGGAAACTGAGTAAAGTGTCACTGCCAAGTGTCATCAAAGCACTGTCACCATAAACTACAGGTAAGCATATATACACGTACACACAGAGACTAGCAAACTGCCCTACTGTTGAGCCATTTTCTGCACATGGTAGTCATGGAAACAGTCATTCTAATGAGAGCATAAAGGCACCTGGCAGATAGAACATATATATGACGTTTCTACACATCGTCCCTTAGTTGTCATACGGAATAATCAGTACAGAGACATAGCCCCACATTTCATCAGCTGTTATGTTGAACAATAGGGAGTGAGGTGTGCCCTTAGCTGCCTGTTTTCGTTGAGCGTATCTGTTAGTTTCTTATGCTACTAGCTGAAAAAATGTGAGAGGTAGAAAAAAAGAAATAATCTAGTGCAGTGGCAGTGTTCGGCAGTGAGTGCGCTGGGCCCTGTCGGCTGTTGGAATGCGGCCACGTTGGCAGGTTGTATAGCCGGTCACCATTGTTTTGCAGAGCGGCAAGTAGCACGTCGTTCTCTCAGGGTCGCTTTCACCATTTTCCTCTCCTTCATTGGTGCCAATTTCAACATCATTCTCTTCTCCTAACTCTCCATTTTCATACTTCTCTAATTCTTGCATAATTTGATCCTACTCCTCCGCTGAATACTCAGGAATTTCATCAAACTTGCTGTTGTTAGCAGATGACGCCACTGTGAAAATCTGTGAGTCTCACACACAACTCTTCGCTTGCAGTTTCTCCTCTTTCTTAGTGAATGGAAGTGGTGCCAGCATCCAGAAATAGTGCTGCCACATTACTGGGCTATAGTGGAAATCCCCAACAACTTTTAGTGGCTCTCCGAGTATCTTCACGGAGTCAGCACGTGATGGAAAAGTACTGTACACATGCGGCGGCAGTTCCCGTCTGCGGCCGTTACGAAATCTAGCACGCTGTCTCAGTGCTCCCGTCTGCGCCCGAATACAAAAGGGTTAAGATGATGCTACGGATTTCCATTTCGGTCTGAGACTACATGACAGGGTTGTACTCTACGCTTCCTTTCATAACATATCCTGGCGTCAACCAGGCCCATGAGATACAGGCACCTGCAGTGTTGGTCAGGAAATTTGAGCAACACTCTCAGAAAACGCTCCATTAAGTAGATGAAACTCGACTGTGTGGTCCCAGTCTTCCCAACTGAGTTCGCAGCAACTCAACTCTGGGTAGGAGCCGGTCGGGTCAGAAAAACCCACGACTTCTGATGGGATTCGAATCCACGACCTCCCAGCCGAGAGTCTGCGGCACTAACCACTTCGCTATGAGGGCTGGCTAATGTCTGAATAAATTATGTTTAGCATTATTTTCTTTACTTTGTTAGTAGCATCTTTTATCCATTTTGTCTCATTCTCTTTCTCTGTGTATTTCTGTTTTCTCTGTGTTTGAGCCAGTCAGAGCGTGTGCGTTCATGCATGTGTGTGCATGTGCATGCATGGGTATGAGTGTTTTTAGTACGTTTTCTTGCAACTGTAAACTGTGACCCCTTAAACATTTTTGTGACCCCCTGAAAATTCGGAAACGTGTTATTCAGTGAGTCTGACCCTTTATTTTTAGGGAAAAAAATTGTCACTGTGAACTGACCGTCACCAGCCCTCATTTTCTACGAACATGCTCAGATAACTTTCGAGTTATCAGCTGCCCTTGAAAAATCATCAGCTAGAACAACGGTCTGCATATGGGTGTTCATTACACTGGCCTCATTGGCCCCATCTTCTTCTCTTCTATTGCTCTCCTTTCATTTTCAAAGTAGTGTCTGTGCTTCAACAAACACGCGACTTGCATTTTGTGCACCAACCTTTCCCCTTTTGAGCTGGGAGACTGCAACCTGAACGAAAATTGACTTTGATGCTCATGTCAATCTTTTGGAACATAGTCCGATCCTTTTTAATCCTCTGGTGTTTACTCATGAATCCCAGCCTATGAATCAAATTCCAGTGATGCTGAAGTGTTAAGATGGTAGCCAGCACCCACCACTTTTGCCATCATTGTTTGTGTCCTCTATGCCCCTTAAAATTGATACTCAGTCAGGAAGGCTGTGTGATTTGTAGGGGGGTGAGGTACTTCCCTCAGCAAAGCAATGCCTTTGATGGAATGCCACTTGGTGGAGTTTCAGCAGAGGAGGCAGTGCTAAAGTGCAGCCCGCGATTCATTTTCATTTTTGGCTGGGAAGATTGGACAATCATGGGAAGAATAAAAAACCAGCCAAACAAAAGAAGTCGTTATCCGTCATGTGGATGCTTGTGCATGGATCAAACTTTTTTTCTTTTTAAGTCCAGATATTAGACTTGGATACTGAACCCACAGAATACATTTCACAGCCTGTATAAATCTAAAAGCTACTGCGATTAGGCAACAGAAAAAGGCAGCACTCAGGGGATATGGACTGAATGAATGATGATCTCCGGTCTGTTCCCTCACTTACCAAGGGCTGACCTGTCTTCTATGCCACTGGACTTGGGAAACAAACTTGGAGTCACTGTCAGCCCCTTCATTCCGGAACATCTCTGGCACCGATTCATGACGAGTTGCCTCATTCCTTGTTTGTATCCTGTCAGACCATGCAAGAAAGTGATTTTGTTTTTGTTTCCATGACAATAAATGTCAAATATACGCATGCACCACATTAAAGGAAACTCTTCACTCTGTACTGAAAACTACAAAATAACTATAGAAGAGACACTAAATTCATTCCATCATAGCCTATTTCAATATACAGAAACAAGCAGATCTCCTCTCCTTATTTTTGAAATCAGACATAAAGAGAAAGATCAATTCAAGTTTGTTCAAATAACCGGTGTACGCACTTCACAACTGCATAATAAAAATGTCAATGTTCCTGCATTACATCTTACTTTAGTTCATCATTTGAGAAGAATCCTCATCCCCTCTTTTTAACAAAATAATTCATACTAATGCTCTTGTTTCTTCTTCAGTCAGCCCACATCATAATTCATAAAAGAAAAGGTCCAAATCCATCTGTATGACGTCTTCAGCAAATTCAGTCATCTTCAATTTAATGAAAGATCAACACAAAGATGTGAAATGAAAGTGTACCATGAAAAATTGTATTCTTGTCATCATTTCAGGAATGCATACACAAATCCAGTCAAGGATTACTGTACATCATGTAAGACAACTGACATTTTTTTTTTTTTTTCTTTAAATGGTTTTCCCTATGCTAAGAAACCACAAACAAAATCAGCTTCAAATCTGTTATCAAATCATTCTCCTTCGGCCCATTCATACCCTTCCTATCTTCAGCCCCACCCTGACAGAACACAAACCATGACTTTCGCCTGACAAAACTGCTGTATCCCCAGCTCCCGCACCCCCTCACTCCCTAAACAGAAACCTTGAGTCTTGCCTGACACTAGGTCTGTACTAACCCAGCAGGGACGGCAGCGCTGGCCCTGAAGGAGGCGGCTGCCTGTGCAGGTCGATTCAGCATGTTGAGTGTGTAGCTGCTCACTCCAAAATCTTCCAAGCATGGGGTCAGTTTCATCTTCTCCTCCGCCTCCTCTTTGCTGCCAGTGTCTTGGGTGGAGAGTCGGGGGAGTAAGTGACGTTAAAGTCATAATATCAATGTATCAGAGCACAACAATTATTCCAAGGCAGCTATCTAAATGATTTTTTTTTCCTAGGGAGTCTTTGGCACCCACTAAACTGATTTTAACTGGCTGCAAATATATAAAATAATAACAGTGCAGTACTTCTGATGAAACAAAAAAAGGATTTAATAAACAAGTACTTAAACAATTATGTGGCTGCTTTAGACTGATACAAAATAGTATTCATCTATAAACAAATGCAACGTGTTTAGTAGTTTTATATTCTATCTTGCTCTCTATCTACCTATCTCTACATCTGTATCAATCTAAATCTATGGGGATTTGGGTATCTTGCTCTCTATCTACCTATCTCTACATCTGTATCAATCTAAATCTATGGGGATTTGGGTATCTTGCTCTCTATCTACCTATCTCTACATCTATATCAATCTAAATCTTGGGCATTTGGGGGACAGAACATCAAAATGGCCATGTGCTTTTTAGCCTGCAGTTATGTACGTGTGATCTTTGGGACACAATCTTGCAAACTTTTGCAACATGAACTCTGTCCAAGTCACAGTAAATAACCTTCAGCTTTATTTAGGACACATAGCTGTGCACACCTACCAGAGGCACTGAGAAACATGCCATCATGTAAACCTACCTAGCATTAGGGAAATGCATGTACATGTAATGCATGGGGTGTCATTATTCAAATGAGGAGCACAGACTGTGTATTCATCACATACTTTTTTATTTCACCACTGGAACCAGCAATGAGTCAGTAATATTTTGATAGGAAGTCACCCTGGATTTCAAAGCAAAATGAATTTAAGTCAGCAATTTTCAGAAAGAAGAAAACAACAATAAAAAGTCAATAGGAAACAAATATATATCAAACAGGACCCAGATATAGATCTTATGAACTGAGCTGGTCACAAAAAAATGCCATGTCTGTTGAAACTTGAATTACAGACTGCATATGATCAACTTCACAGACTGTAGGACTGAAGTAAAACAGCAAAAAGGGAGGTTAAAAAAAAAAAAAAAAAACAAACAGAGGAAACACATGTGCTGGTAGAAAAAAAAAAAAGTTGGACAACAATAATACAAACTACAGAATAGACATGAATGAATGTGATTGACAGCAACAGTATTATTGCGCTGAAGTCAGTGTCAGACACTGCCACTTACATTATTGGCGATTTTCATTCAAGCAAGCAAACATTACCACGAAAACACAGTCACCTGAATCAAACAAAATATTTGCTTTATAATAGATTTTCAAGTTCACTTGCCTCATTTTTTTAAAAAAAATGTTCTATCAACAGTGTGTGTGTGTGTGTGTGTGTGCGTGTGTGCGCGTGTGCGCACGCACGCTTGCGTGCGTGCGCGCGTGTGTGTGTATGTGCGTGTGTGTGTACACAGCATGTGCATATGTATATATATTGTGTGTGTTCATATTCGCTTGTGCGAGAGAAAGCACAACATTGCGTATGTGCATGTTCCAAACTTGTTAGAAAATGCTCATATTGCCTACATCCTTGATCCCACCCTGCCTCCCCCCTCCACGCTCCCAGATCAATGGGCTCAAAGGATATTGTTCTGTGTCCCTTTCAGGTCCAGTCGCCTGAGCTCCTTCATCAGCCTCAGCATGATCAATACATTCATCTGAAAAAAACAACAACAAAAATCACATGATGCAGCTTTTACATGTACATTTTCACATTTCCTGAAAAGAACAGAAAAATAATTACAAAAAAGAAATGGGCTGTAACTCTGTCCAGGACAATGTTACTATAAATACAGTGGAGGGAGTAACGTCATCCCCGAGGCAAATAGGGCCAGGGAAGTCCTGGATGGACACCGTGAAGGAGTGGACTGGGCACCTACCCTGCTGCACAGGACTGAGGGAAGAGAGATGCAGAGATCCCCGACTGCCCAAGTATCCTGACACACACACAGCACCCCCTTTGTCGCGGAACAATGGGCAAAATGTGTTGTTGTTTTTTTTATGAACAAAACACAATCCATGAAACTAGGAGCTGATTGGATCTCTCTCTTTTCGTGTATTGTGGGGTTTTTTCTTAAATTGATTCAGTGGTGTACAGGCGTTCAGTGGTTAAGTACTGTTCTTTGGAGCTACAGAAGTCACTTGTTTACTTTTTCCCATGTTGCATATAAATCTGCATTTATACAAGATCTTGTAATTTTCAATATTCTATGTTGCAAGTCACAAACAACTGCCAAACAGTTTTAGAACATATCTTCACATTCTGTTCTGAATAACTGTCGTAGAGAATGCCATAGTTCATCAAATCATGGGGAGACAGGTGACATGGGAATATTTTTGTTAATTTCATTAAGTTGTTCCTTCTTTCCAATGTTTTTCTAAGGTTCTGTAATATGCTCACCATCTCAGCATGCCCATCCATGCACGGTGATCACAAGGATGACTGTACTGTTGCAGATGTGAAGATCATGACATATGCATGATACAGAATGCAGATGACTTTTGTGTTGCAGGTTTCATTAAGCAAGTCTGCATACATTTTGGGGAAAAGGAATTTTCTAACGCACACCATTTAAATTTACAAATACATTTCATATCTCAATAAATGCCATATGTTTATTGCTGCCCACAATCATACTTGTGACTATGTAAATTGCCCTTAGGATAACAACTTGGAAACTTTTTCAAATCATTTATTTTCATTCAAATGTCCCACAAGGTCGACACATTTTGTAGGGCATGTTGGTATGTCTTAGTCATGTCTGGAAAAACTGTTAAAAAAGTGAGTTGATATGTTTGAGACACAGCACAAAATCTGTGGTCAAATTAAGCATATTTCAAAAGCAAAAAAAAAAAAAAAAAAAAAGCCAAGACTGTCCATGAAGAGTAGTTGATATCTTTACCATCTCAAAAGTAAATGGACAACCCATACTGACCACAGGAGACAGGGGCTGAACGATTTCCAGTCAGGGGCATATCATTCAAAATTATATAGTCTATTCCAGAGTATTGCCCCCTCCCCAATGTGCCAAATAATGGACAACATGACCAACTATAGTTACACACACTGCACTGAATTAAAGTACTTTATTTTCACTTTCAATGTCAAATTGAAATCAGCAACTATGCGGACTGCAATTCAAACTTAAGTTACAACTGATCTGGAAGAAAATTGTTTTTTTCTTATTCCTATACTACATCTAGCAAAACTGGGACTTTCTTAACAAAAGGAAAGCTGTTACGGGTGTATCAACTGATTCGACACAAAAAAAGGACACTATGAAGTTTAACTTAAAGGGATCAAAAATACTTACCTGGCTGTGGTACAAATCCATACTGTGTAAGATGAGACTGTATGGTTGACAGCCGCTGTTGCTGAGGTCAATGAGTTCACTGCAGGCTTCTAAACTCTGCTCAAACGTCTTCCCTCTTTTTCCCGCATCTGGTTGACCAACGTGCGACTGTTCAGCTGTTGAAAAAGACACAAGTTTTTAAAATAACATACAGAGGCACTGGAAAACTAAAAACAAAAGTACTGAAATCAGCTTTTCATGAATTTTCATGATCATTTTTGTAATTGGGTTCGTTAGTATCAGTCAGGTCAGAAGTTCATCTAATGCAAAAAAAAAAAAAAAAAAAGCTATGAACAGCTATGTAACCCTGTACTAAGCACTGTTTGTGGAGAGTATA
This sequence comes from Conus betulinus, assembly GCA_016801955.1. NCBI lineage: Eukaryota > Metazoa > Mollusca > Gastropoda > Neogastropoda > Conidae > Conus > Conus betulinus. The sequence goes on from JADBJO010005184.1 coordinate 138,184, forward strand.
TATCCAACTTGAAATTCCAACCTGGAGAAGGAAGAGCTCTGTTACTGCTAGGTTTCACTTGCCCAAGACTCATCACATGGAAGAGTAAAAATTCAAAGTTCAGAGATCAAATAGCTTTAAATTAGGTAACGAGACCCCAAAGCATTGTTCTGGGATGTTACCCCGTTTCCAGCAGGATCATGACCATCTAATGAAAATACACTCAATTCAAGGAAGTGTAAAACTATGCTCCCTTATCAGACTTTCATGATGACCAGGTCACAGAATTTTTACTCTCGGCTCTACTCATTGACAAGGCTGACAGTGACAAGAGTGGCATTGTTCAGTTGACTGAAATGCCAAGGTTAATACATATGCACAAGACTGAAGAACTTCCGTGGCTCTCAACAAAAATAGACAATCAGTGATAGTGGACTATATAAATTTACTACAATAAATTTGCCCTTCTGCATTCTAAAAGCCATGTATTCAAATGCAGGTTTCACTCTTTTTTAAGTTCATCTACACTTCTCTAGTCTCTCTCTCACATATATTATATCCACATTACCTAACTCACTGATGAAAGAAAAGAAAACTAAAGTCGTAAAGACATCAAACGCAAACAAACAAAACTTTACTGCCTCTTAAATGATGGAATTGTTCATGAGATTACCTTCAAGCTGTCCACCTCTTTCCTGCGATCCACCAAACCCTTTAGAGCTACATGTCTGTTTGCTCTCACATGCTAACTGTCGGTTATCAAACTGCTGTTCCTGGAGGTCCTTGACCCCTTGATCAATCTTGCGTCCAAGTCGCCGCAGGGCTTGAAAAAAAGTCGTGCCACTGTCCATTCCGTCTTTCTTTAAGGACTGCATTAGGTCTTCCTGTAAGTTAACAGAACCAGTTTGATCACATTAAGATCTGATCTGACTTCAGAAGCTCTGCAACTTGTGCTACGTCTATAAAAATGGCCGGAGAACTTATGCTAAATGCGTAATCTAAAAGGAAGGAGCACAGAGCTACAGTCAACTGAAGCTGTCAACCAAGATCTACCCCATGGCAGAACCACCTTAGGTCTAAGGAAATAGAAGAAAAGCGGAAGAACTCACAGAAGAAAAAGAAAGCACATGATGGAAACAGTTGTGAAGCTCTCCCTACAAAAAAAAAAAAAAAAAAAGAAAAAGCAAGAAAGAAAGAAGAAGAAGAAGAAAAGTAGAGGAAGGTGTTACATAACGGTTGGGGTGGGTGATGGGAACTGTGTGGGGCTAATGTTAGAGGGGAGGGAGAGGGGAAAGGAGGACATGAGGTTAAGGAGAAAAGTGGCATGAAATAAATATCTGAAATTCCACTCAAAATCTACAATTGTATAAACATATGCCATGAGAAGGAGACAAAGGAGGCAAAATAAAAAAAAAATGTGGGGGGACAAATGGAATATGGTTGATTCACATGCAACTCTTTTGGTTATACAGCTACATGTGCAAAATTCACATTGTGGCTTGAATACAATTTTGTACTGGTACCTTAACAAATCAACAGAAGGAGTTCAAAAATGTTTATCAAGCAATGTGACTTAGTCATGCTATGACTAGTATGCATTTTTAACAATACTCCTGCTGTCTCAGAGTCAGAAGAAAGTTTTGTTTTTGTTTCTATGCCAGTTTCTTCCATCCCACTGTGTCTACGAAGTGTCAATCCATATCCTTTCTCACTGTCCTTAGTGTTGTTTGTAAACAAAGTCACAATTTTTACATAACTAATAACTAACCACAGTTCTATCACCTGCAGTGTGACACCTATACCATATAGTATCTGTTCGTACCTATCAACCTACAAGGTACTTGGGACATATCTTCACCAGAAATTCATTTGAAAAGTGTTTCTCTTTAAATCAAATAAACTCAATTTCCAATGCATGTGGTTCATTTTTAATTCTGATATTAACTTCAATGGTGACAACGGGTACCCTCTTGTGCCACTAAAAAATGGGACCAACTTGAAGGATCGACAACAGCTTTTCCCCCATGAACCATCAGGGAATGGAACTACTATGACAACAGTGTTGCTGTATTTTGTGATGAAAGCATTAAGTTTTATCCTGTAAGATAGCGAACTAATCTGTCTGAATTTGATTACGTCAGTATGATTCAAATATGATTTGTTATCCAAACCACGAGAATCAATAAACGTATTCTTGGAGAGTATCTTTTCTCAGGGTATAGCCTTTAAAATTCTACTCCATACTGCTTGTTCCAGCAAGTCATAACCCTCCTGAATGGATAAAGGAACATGAATTTCAGTGGATTCTGTGCCTTGCCTTGCACCTTTTTGGCCACTTTGTCAGCCCACTCATTTGAAGAAAATCCAAGATGTGAAGGAACGCAGCAGAAGGTAACGTTGGTCCCTTTTAAAGTTAAGATATGAATTAATTGACTGATTTCTAAGATAATTTTGGTCTTTTTCTTGTAATCCGATGATCTTAAAGCATAGAGTACCGATTGAGAATCTACACAAAATAAGATTGAAAAAAACTGTAATGGAAAATCAACTATGTAATTGAGAGCCATAAGAATAGCAATAAATTCAGCAGTAAAGATGGATCGATTTTTGCCAATGTAGTATGACTTTTTCCTTTTTCAACGCTGGTATTACAAAAGCTGAACCTGCCCGGTGATCTTCTAGGAGTGAACCATCTGTATATATCTTTAAATGATTTGGATAAGTGTTCTGTATATGTGATTGGACTTCAGTTTTTCATAATGTTTGGATTCTCATTTTTCTTCATGTCAGTATAATTAATATCAAAATGTTAGATGTTTATATGGCGAACAAATTTCTAGCAACCACACATCATTTTTGAATGTCAGAGGTTAAGACCTATCTTACCAGTGATTTCTGAAAATTGTATTGAAGGCGTTTTCAAAAATGCTACTAGTTTGTGTAATATTGCAAAATGTTTACTTCACAGTCCTGTAGGACATTTGTTATTGACTAATTGATTGTAACTTTTGTTAATGCTCACTTCCTGATTTTTTTTTTCTCCCCCTTATCAAAGAGATATAAATACACACACCTCCCTTCTCCCCCCCCCCCCCCTCCCCCCCCCCCCCCCCCCCCCCCCCCCCCCCCCCCCCCCCCCCCCGGTCTAATATCACTATGTGGTTAGACGTTAAATTGAAGACAACAGTGTTGTTTCTGCAGGGACTGTGGAGGAATTCAAGAACCTCCTCCAACAGACCCCCAAAGAGAAGTAAACACCTTCTAGCTCCCCCTTTCCCCCACCTCCCCCCTCCCTCTTCCTCCCCCCCCCCCCCCCCCCCCCCCCCCCCCCCCCCCCCTTTTTTTCCCTCTTCCACGACTGTTGCAGAGGCTTGGCATCATGTCAGTGCACGCTGAACGCACGCTGGCTGGTCAGACCACCAAACATATAGATTTTTTTTTTTTTCATTTTTTTTTTTTTTTTTTTTTGAGTGCTCTCCCCAAGTTCTTCCGTCGTCGACGTTATGCCACAGTGTGGCCCTATCGACTATACATCAAGATCAAGACGATCAAGATCAACTGAATTAGAAGTCCAAGCCAAAAATACAAGCACTTGTCGGAATCGTAAAAGCATACAGTTGGCCAGCAACCATCTGCAGACCATCCACATGCCATCCTCCTCGCCAGTCAGCTGTATTCTGTAGGTGTGACAACTTTTGACCACACAGGTAATGAGGTAGACATCACAGTGTGGCAGGTTCTAGGGAAGATTAGGGAAAAGACGTCACAAAGACAACGAAGTCGAATTCAAGGCAGTATTTGTCCTTACCTTGTTCAAGCCAAGCGCTCTAGTTGTTGAAAACAACAAGCTTTGAGAAGAAACTGGGTTTTCTCAACAGTGTTGCTCTTCAGGCGCATCTAAACATTCGTACTTTCCACTTTCAAACATGGCGCAAGAAGTTTGGCCAACAGCTTTAGCGATTTCTGATCACGTGACACGCCCACACGAGCAGGCAGCTTACAGCCATGCCATGGTCCGCAGATACAGATTTGACAAAAGCTACAGTCTGCAAGGTCCATTGTCACACTGATTACAGCACTTCTTTCCTCTGACTCAAGTCTCAAAGCTGTAAACAACACCTATTCTATGAATTCTGCACGACCATTCATAAAAAAGCACAAAAGACGTAAAAACAGAAAATCCGGACAGAGACAGAGAGCGGTTCAGACCAAGATAATGAAGAAGATTGGACTGCATTTACAATGATAGATAATGATGATGATATTCTGTAAATGCTGATGGTAAATAACTAACTTAATAGCAATAATAGACACGGTGTTGGCTGTGGTAATCTTTCAGGTCCCTTTTCTACAAGCGGGATTCCGTTTATGGTTACAGTTATGAGCACAGCGTCCGTTATAGTGTCCGGCCCAAATACTGTGTGTGCTCTGGCCAGTCTTGCGGTAGCACTAAAGCCTATAGCACCGTGAGCGTTTTTAACTCACAGATCGGAGACAAGTCATATAAAAATCGCAAGTCCGACCTTGCGGCGTGGGATATGAGAGGCGAGGAGAGTAAAGAAATGGGGGATAACTCAAATTTCAGATTAACACTGAAGTGACTGCTTCTTCAAGCTCTTCTCGCTGTTGAAGGGTCAGCGTTTTGATCGTTTTATGTTCTAACCAGAGAACGTTACTACTTTTCGTGCCCTAAGTACAGGACGTTACATGGAGTCATGAACCGGGTGTGACCCAAACCCCCTAGAGTGTCAGGAGATAAGGGCCGAAACACTTGCTTGAAGGGGGCTTCTCTTCTGAGGACTCTCTGCTGCCACGCTCTCCACGAGTTTCTTTCTACTTTCGTGCCCCAATTACAGGATGTTACATCAGTCGACCATTTTTCCTTGTTCTTCAAGGTGTTCTTGTTGATGTAGGGTCAGTATTTTTCATCGTTTTACGTATCAATCAGAGGATTTTTTACTACTTTTCATGCACCAGTCACAGAATATCACAACTGTCGACCATTTTTTTTTCTTGCGAGTAAGCAAGCCCCAAGACAGTTCAGCGAATTCTTGCCTTTTCCTATCCTTGCTCGCCGCTTACGTAGATTTAGATGCTTCCGTGTCTTGTGACGTATGAGGCAGTCAAGGCGCTCCACTGTGCACGGTCCTCAGCCAGTTTGCTGGTGTCACTCCATCCTCTGTCAACCAGTCTGAGGTCTCTCTCCACTGTCTGTCGCCAGCTCATCCTGGGTCGTCCTCTTTTCCTCTGGCCTGCTGGGGTCCATTTAATGGCATGCTTTGCAGGTCTTGATGAAGATTATCTCAAGACATGACCCAGCCAGCGGAGGCGCCGTCTGCAGATGATGGTTGACACGGAGAGCTGTTTGGACCTCTCCCTGACCTCTTCATCTGGTGTAAAGCTAACCATTTGATGCGCAAGATCTTACGTAAGCACTTGGTATCAAAAGCGTCGAGTTTCTTCTCCTGGGTGGTCTTCGCCGATAGGGTGTGCAATAAAAAGCTGACATTTGCCAAGTAACGACGATTCTCGTCACGTCGCTTCTATGATACGTTGCACTCTCTCTGTCCCTGTCTTTTTTCCTTTCACTCACAGTATCACATCGCTCAAAGCTATCTAGCTGTTTTCAATGACATGTCCCATCATATTCTTCTGTAAGTGGAACTGACATTGCTGTGTCCGTCGAGCTCTGGTCATACGAAGGCACGTTTTCTCAAATAAGTTCTATTAGCTGCTCTGTTTACTTATAAAAGCATCTAAAATTCGATCTGAATATTGTTTATAATTGATCAGTTTTTCCATGTTTCTCTACCCATTTCCGTCTTTGGATAGTGAACATTTCCTGTTCCTGTATTCTATGTTGTTTTATGCACTCTCTTCAAAGGGGGCATGACCTCATCGAACAAATTATCTGTCTCTGTCTCTGTCTCTCGCTCTCTCTCTGTCTCTCTGTCTCTGTCTCTCTCTCTCTCTCTCTCTCTCTCTCTCTCTCTCTCTCTCTGTGTGTGTGTGTGTGTGTGTGTGTGTGTGTGTGTGTGTGTGTGTGTGTGTGTGTGTGTAAGGACACCTATACACAGTAATATTTCTACTGAAGAGTGGTACCAGCATTTCAAAAGTTTGCTAGAGAACGATGTTGGCACTGAAGCAGGCACAGAAGAAACTGAAGAATCAGATAACTTGGATAGTCCCATTTCAAAAGAGGAGATCCTATTTTCAGTAAGACATTTAAAGAATGGAAAATCTGCTGGTCCTGACGGTTTGATTGGTGAGTTATTCAAGAATGGTGGGGACATAGTGATTGATTTCTCTTAAATTTTTCAATACTCTTTTTGATAAAGGACTATATCCAGAAAGCTGGACTGAGTCCATTATCATTCCACTGGTTAAGAAAGGTGCCGTAAATGATCCTGGTAATTATAGAGGGATCTCATTTTCTGATATAAGCAGCAAATTGCACAGCTCCGTCATCAATAACAGATGATAAAAATGGGTCGATCAAAGTAACATAACTGGTGAGTATCAAGCTGGTTTCAAAAAGAATCATTCCACTGTAGATTATATGTTTACTCTTCTGGCTCTCGTTCAAAAGCGGTTTTCGTGTAATCGTAAGCTATATGGAGCTTTCATTGATTTCGAGAAAGCGTTTGACTCCGTTTCTAGAAAATTAATCTGTCCAATACTGAAAAAGAAAGGCATCAATGGCAAATTATATCAGTGTATTTAAAGTATGTACTATAACGTTAAAGCAAGAGTCAGATCAGGTGGGGAACTTACTGACTTTATTTTATGTACACAGGGTGTAAAACAAGATGATGCTTGCAGCCCTGTTCTTTTCTCACTGTTTATAAATGAACTAGCTTTAGAAATAATAGCGAACGGAAGACATGGTGCAACACTTTCTCCCGATTTTATTGAACTGTTCATCTTGTTACTTGCTGATGATATTGTTTTATTATCTGAGACTCCAACTGGCCTCCAGACCCAGTTAAACAATTTATGCCCATCAGCCTCTAAACTTCAGCTAAAAGTAAATTTGAAAAAAAGTAATATTGTGGTTTTTAGAAAAGGAAGTTACTTGGCGGCAAGCAAAAAATGTTGTGTGTTTTTTTAAATGGACAGATGATGGCTGCTGTAAATTGCTACAAATACCTTGGCATCTATTTCTTTACACGCCAAAGCTTTACAACTGCTTGGCAGGACCTAGTAAGCAGAGCAAAAAAATGTCTTATTGTGCATTTTGAAAAAATAAACATGCTCAATAATAACACCTTGACAGTGTTCCTAAAACTCTTCGACGCACAAGTTCAACCAGTTGCTCAATATGGTGCTGAGAACTGGGGCTTAGATGAATCTGCTACTCATGTGGAAAAAGTCCATTCATTTGCTCTGAAGAAATTTCTGGGGTTCACATGGAAACACCGAACGAATGTGTTTTATGGGGAAACACACCGTTACCCTATTTATATTCATTCATCTGTACGGTGTATTAGATACTGGCTGAGGGTAATACAAATGGATAACAATAGATTACCACTTAAAGCATATAATGTGCTGTTGGGACTAGAATCGCGTGGTAAAAAGTCGTGGGCTACAGTTGTTCAAGATTTTTTCTTTTTTTTTTTTTTTTTTTTTTTTTTTTTTAATGGATTTGGATGTGTCTGGATGTGTCAAGGGGTTGGAAATGTAAATGCTTTTTTGAAAACAACTCCGGCAAAGATTAATTGATAACCGTTGGCAAAACTGGTATGAAAAATATCCGGAACAGTGAGCGATATTCGTTTTATAGAACTTTTAAGACATCCGCTGGTTGTGAAAAATATCCTTCACTTAACATTGACAGGCATATTAGAAGTTACCTAACAAGATTTAGATTAGGAATTACAGACATCAAAGTGCATCAGTATCGATATGCAAATACCAAAAACGTTGATATGCAATGTCCTTTATGCAAAAGCGCGAATGAAGATGAAGTGCATTTTCTGCTTTGTTGTCCTGTCCTGCAAGATTTAAGGTATGAATACATTCCTCGGAAATTGTTTGAAAAGCCGTGTTTGTTCCGAGCTACTCTCCTCATGGCAAATCAAAAGGGAGATGTACTGAAGAGCACGTGCATTTACTTATATAAGGCCTTTAAAAGGCGCACTATTACGATCAGTGAAAGGAATCCAACTCTATAGTATTTATTGTGTACATTTTGTATGCTTTTCTGTCAGTTTCTTGTGGTCAACTATGACATGCTACCTTGCTGTTTGAAGTATATTATTGGTATTGTTGTATTGTAACCCCATCAGAAGGGGCCATGGCCCATACTGATTAAAATTTTTCGTTCGTTCGTTCGTTCATTGGTTCGTTCGATCTTCTCTCTCTCTCTCTCTCTCTCTCCTCTCTCTCTCTCTCTGTGTGTGTGTGTGTGTGTGTGTGTGTGTGTGTGTGTGTGTGTGTGTGTGTGTGTGTGTGTGTGTGTGTGTGTGACTAAGCAAACAACACGTGTATTCAGTATATTTGCTTGTTTTATAAATGAGTAAAAGGTCAGCCACCAATGCATTAGTCATGCATTAATTTTCTTTACTCAGAAGCCCAATTCAATCAACGTACAGTATTAAGGAAAGTAGACTTCCTGCTACAAGCTGTATATAAGTACTAGCATTTAATCGCCTGGGCTTTTGCTGTTCAACGCTGAAATTTTAGTGATGGAAATGGCGTCAGGGGAGGTAAGGAGACAGGGAATGTGTGTGTGTGTGTGTGTGTGTGTGTGTGTGTGTGTGTGTGTGTGTGTGTGTGTGTGTGTGTGTGTGTGTGCTGTATATTGCTCAACATGTTGCCCTTGCAATGAGGCAGGGTCGCCCTACAATGCTTTTTTTTTTTTTTTGACGTTAACAATCATTTCCATTGATCTGTTAAAAAGTCAATGGAAGATAATGCCTGATTTGCCTTTGCAAACAACAACAACAACAACAACAAACAAACAAAACAATAAAAACCGTTCCTCATTTTATGGGTTAAGCAAATAGACCCAGAGAGCGAATTTCGAAGTGGGGTGACTCAGACAGAAATTGAAACAACCCCAAAATAGAATTACTATTAATCTATCAGTCATTCGCTTTGTACAGTTTTTTTTAAAAATTGAAATACGAATAAATATCCAGAATTTGTATCCGACCCACTTGAATCATAACTCGTACATTGCAAGAAATAACATTAAATTGTCACCGTTCCTTAAAAAAATATAAATAAATAAAACCTCCCCTGCTTCAGTATAATTCCACTTACAACAAGCATCACAGAACAGCCCTGTCTTGATCATCATCAGTTGGACAAAATATCTAGTAAAAAAAAAAAATCTTTAAACCAATAGCAACATGTAGTACAATAAATCTTAATTCCGTTTTATTACAATAGGATTTGTTTATCTTTAGGCCAGTAAAAACATGTAATATAAGAAATCTTAATTCCAACGTTAATACGATATAAACAGGTAAAATAAAGTTTCTTTTCATATTCTAGATAAATTAGACAATGCAAACCATCTCCAATCCAGCAATGAAAAGAGCAGTATGACACATCACAAAAATCATCGTTTTTCGATTGAAAATAAATAAAAGGGTGCAATCAAAACAAACAAACAAACAAAAACAAAGCGTACATACATTAAAGAAGTCGATCTCTCTTCCCCATATATTGCCTGAGCCACATTGAAAATGACTGGGGAACAAGACGAAACAATAGTGCGTCCCACCAAGCCACGAAGCGACTTTAAACACACACACACACACATACACACACACACACACACACACACACACACACACACACACACACACACACACACCACACCACCACCACCACCACCACCACCACCTTTTAAAAGTCTCTGAGCTAATTAACGCAATTAATGTTCCACACTGCCTGCCACGCCAAAACAAAATACGTGAGGTTCACAAGCCCAGATCTGGAGTTCTCTTCAGTTCCAATAAGGACCGTCGGCATGTGAGCAGTCTGAGCCTTTGGCAATTCCAGTGTGAGCAAGGCACTGGCAAGGTGTCACACACAGTCCGAGGGCACTGTTCTCAGCTGCTTTCAGCGACTTTCAGGAACTGCTGTTTTGATTTCCGCGACATCATCGTTGTTGTTTGTTGTTGTTGTTGTTGTTGTTGTTGTAGTTTTCCTGCAATAGGATGCACAGAGTGTGACAGTCAGGAGATGTGGACATCTGCTGCGGGGGAGGAGGGGGAGCGGGGAGAAGGAGGGGAGGGTGCGGGGGGGGGGGGGGGGGGGGGGGGATCCTTGCCAATTATGTGTTAGGGTGTGGGGGAAGCCATGATCATCATTTCACTCGAAACCCCCCACATAAAGTGAAACCAATACGCCCACACACACATGCACTACGCAAACACGCTCTGGCGCGCCCACTCACGCACTCACATCCACACCCACAGAGAGAGAGAGAGAGAGAGAGAGAGAGAGAGAGAGAGAGAGAGAGAGAGAGAGAGAGAGAGAGAGAGCACAAAAACATGCCCGATGAGTATCTTGGTTGATTATCAGACTTCAGAGACCATAATACTAATTATTACATTGATAATCAAAATTTAATGATACAGAGACCGTATATGGAACGTGTTGCCTCGGAACGTGATGCAATGTCTGTTTCGGGGCTTTTAATATTCTGTGTTAAAAAGAGTAGGACCGCTGTGCTTGGAGGAAACTTACATAACTTCATTGCAAGAAAGAACACCTAATATCTTGACAGTTTACGTTTAAAATGGCTGAGAAAGACATTGATAATCAAAATTTAATTGATACAGATGAGAGACCGTAACTTATGGACCGTGGTTGCCTCGGAACGTGATGCAATGTCTGTTTCGGGGCTTTTAATATTCTGTGTTAAAAAGAGTAGGACCGCTGTGCTTGGAGGAAATTTGCATTACATAAATCGGTTCGTGTTGCAAGAAAGAACACAATATCTTTGACAGTTTAAACAACGTTAAAATGGCTGAGAAAGATGAGGTCAGATAATATTACAGATAAGATTTAAAAAACCGGTTGAGGAACGAGTGCCACAGATGCTTGTGGATAGTGGGGGGAGTGGGAGGGGGGGGGCTGGGGAGGGGGGGGGGGGGGTTAGAATATTCGAAAGGGGGGGGGGGGGAATAAAACAAACAATAAAACCTCTGTTCATAATCCTACGAGGATCGTGGTGACGTACCTGCAACCCGTCGTCATAATTGACCACCGAAACAACAACTCCACAAACCCAGTTCATTACTGTATTGATCGTGTGACGACCTGCAACCCGTCGTCCCAATTGACCACCGAAACAAGACTCCCACAAACCAGTGCTTACTGTATTTGATCTCGACATCCCCTCCCCACTCGCTCCCCCCCCCCCCCCCCCCCCTCTCTAAACACCCGACAACTTTCACCATGGTGTTTTGCAGAACTACTTTGTACCAATGGCACCTTCCTGCACAGTGCCTGAACACAGTGCTTTCACCTTGCTCAGATTGTCCAGTCTCCTTCCCCAGGTCCCCCGGTAGAGGCTTTCCCATCGACTCTCTGTAAGTCTGTGGGCTTTCCCGATAGAAGTCAGCTCTCAGCCTGAGACTGGCTGCAGCTGCCGCGGTGTCTGGAGTCTTCCTGGCCAAAGCCTAGCAAGCTGTGGACCAGGAGAGGGTCTGCATCAGGTGGGAGGCAGTCCAGCGGCGTTTTCTGCTGCATGGTTCGGTTTGAACAGGTCCACCTTGTGGGCGTAGCGAAGATAGACCAGCACCTTGGCGGTGGTCAGCCCTTGGGTGGCGTGTCGTGACAGAAGGTAGTCCGAAGTGGACAGGCGGTCCAGCG
>JADBJO010005184.1:157500-170740 GCA_016801955.1 Conus betulinus
GGAGTATTCCCATGGGCGTACCAGCCTGTATGTCAGGACTGCAGAGCCCACCGGCAAAAAAGCCACCGCCAATCAACTGCGGTGAGCATCCCGTAGCCCCACTCGTTGCTGTTCTGCTGACAGGCGACGACATTACAACTCCAGACACGACCAACTTTCGCCATGAGGTCTTACGTGCTCTCTGAAGAGAATCCCGGGTTACAGTCTTTCCCGCTGTCAACAGGATTTCCCCTGCGGTCAGTGAGTCTTTCCTCAACGTCACTGGACCTTTTCCCGGAGTTGGCCAAAAGGCAGGTGGTTCTGTCGTTTCGCTAGAGTTCAGACAGAAAAGACGATTATTGTTCTTTTTAAATGACAACATTTAATTATTGCTTTCCTGGTCTGTAGCAGCTAGATAGAGTCTGTTTAACAGCTGATGCTGTGGTTGAGGTAGATGAGTGTGGTGATGTGGTTAAGATGTATGAGGATGGTGATGTAGTTGAGATGTGTGAGGGTGGTGATGTAGTTCAGATGTGTGAGGGTGGTGATGTAGTTCAGATGTATGTGGGTGGTGATGTGGTCATATGTGTGTGACGGTGGTGATGTGGTTCAGATGTATGAGGATGGTGATGTGGTTCATATGTGATGGTGGTGATGTGGTTCAGATGCAGGAGGGTGGTGATGTGGTTCAGATGTATTATGAGGGTGGTGATGTAGTTGAGATGTATGAGGATGGTGATGTGGTTCAGATGTGTGAGGGTGGTGATGTGGTTCAGATGTGTGAGGGTGGTGATGTGGTTCAGATGTATGAGGGTGGTGATGTGGTTCAGATGTATGAGGGTGGTGATGTAGCTGAGATGTATGAGGGTGGTGATGTGGTTCAGATGTATGAGGGTGGTGATGTGGTTCAGATGTATGAGGGTGGTGATGTGGTTCAGATGTATGAGGGTGGTGATGTAGCTGAGATGTATGAGGGTGGTGATGTTATTGAGATGTATGAGGGTGGTGATATGGTTCAGATGTAGGAGGGTGGTGATTTAGTTCAGATGTAGGAGGGTGGTGATGTTATTGAGATGTGTGAGGGTGGTGATGTTATTGAGATGTGTGAGGGTGGTGATGTTATTGAGATGTATGAGGGTGGTGATGTTATTGAGATGTATGAGGGTGGTGATATGGTTCAGATGTAGGAGGGTGGTGATTTAGTTCAGATGTAGGAGGGTGGTGATGCAGTTGAGATGTATGAGGATGGTGATGTAGTTCAGATGTAGGAGGGTGGTGATGTTATATTGGTGGTATATGGGGGGGGATTGAGATATAGTGGTGGTAAATGAGGATGGTGATTTGGTGGTAATATTTGAGGGTGGTGATGTGGTGGTGATACATGAGGGTGGTAATTTGGTAGTGGTAAATGAGGGTGGTGATATGGGGCGGTAAATGAGGGTGGTGATTTGGTGGCGGTATATTAGGGTGTGATATGATGGCGGTATATGAGGGTGGTGACATGGACATGGTATATGAGGGTGGTGATGTGGTGTCGGTATATGAAGGTGGTAATTTGGTGATAGTAGAAAAAGAGTTATTTAACGATGGTATGTGAGAGTGTTGAAATGTGGTACATGTGGTGACATGGAGGTGGTATATGGGGATGGATGACATGCTGGTGGTATATGAGCGTGGTGGTCTGTCAAGAAAATCTCTCAGAGCACGGCGTCTTTTCGTCTTTGTATTTGAAATGCTCAGGCCCTGGGCACCGAGAAGGAAAGGCGCTAGGCTCTTGGCTCTTTACCAACAAGAATGAGATTGACATTCCGGCTGTCGTGGAGACCTGGTTCCGTCCTCTTGGAGATAAGGTCTAGTGCTGTGACATTGCTCCCCCCTGGGCCATCACACCCTCCCCTTCCCTCCTCAGTCCTCTCGTGGTAGCACTGCTTTTGTTGTTGTCGATGCATTGTCGCATTCTTTCCCTTCAGCACTCTTCTTCTGAACTGGTATAACTCATCCTTACTTTTCTCCACCTGACTTTTCATATGCTGTCTTTGTATTGTCCTCCCCAAAATTCCACGTTCGGCCTGACTGACTCAACGTGTATTGATGACCCTACTTTCTAATCTTCTGCCTTTTGGCAATATACTCAGCGGCCCTTGAATCATTGCTGGTGACTTCAATATACATTTAGACCGTCCTACTGACACTACCACCACCGCTAAAGACACTGACCTCCTGGACACAAATGGTCTAGTCCAATCAGTCCGTGTGCCAACACACGTCCAAGGACACATGTTACAGGGCATCGGTCACAGAGCAGACCAGGCCATCTTACAGCCTGTCATTGCCGACCATACCCTTCTCCCATCCGACCACGTCTTCCTCGTCTCTCCTCTCTCGCTTCCTCGCCCTCTGCCCACGTAAATCTGATGCACGGGCAAGACACCTTTCTGCTGTAGACTTGTCGGTGTTTCGTGCTGACCTTCAGTTCCCACTCACTGCTCTGCCTCAAGCTGCTCCTGATGAACTGAACAGCCTCCTCTTTGGGCTGCTGGATCAACACGCTCCTGCTGAAAGATGTTTAGTCTCCAAGTGACCGCATTCACTTTCGTTCTCTCGTCCGTAGGGCGGCAGCTGTTAGCGGCCAAGAGTGAAAGGCGTGGAGTTGAGAGACGGTGGCTTAAATCTCGATTAATTGTGCAAAAACAAAAACAAACAAACAAACAAAAAAAAACCACCACCACCACCCCCAAAAAACAACAAACAACAACACAACAAAAAGTTCACGTGGCAAACAACATCGTTAATAGTCCTATTCATGCTGCAAAATTTCCTGACTACGGCGCCAGGATTCTGACTTTTTCAACCTCAAAACAGCTCTAACATTACGGACACTTCTTGGAAAATCTGTTCCTTACCCACTCAACTCTACTTTTTCACTACGTGTTTCTTCCGCAGGCCTTTCTGTGGTAAGATCGCTGAACGTCGTTAGACTCCCAGACCAACAGTCATACGTATTTTTTCTGATCATCCATTCTCTGGAGCCCCTCTTACTCATTTTCATCCTGTATCTCAAACCTTTATCAGAATGATCATTATGGAATCTGGCATTAAACCCTGTGAACTCATTTCCATTTACGGCTTCTTTTCTCAGCCACTGTCCGTCTTCATTAAAAAAAGCCAACTCTTGCTCTTTAAAATTTAAAGAACTACAGAACCGTTTCAAATCTTCCCTTCTCTGACAAAATTGCTCGAAAAGCTATTCTCACTCGGCTCATGGATCATCTTCATTCAAACAATCTTGTTTACACCTCCTCAGTCTGTCTTCCGCTCTGACCATGGCACTGAAACCAGCGTTCTAAAAATCTGCAATGACTTTCTTACTGCCTTTGACAACATTTCATTTCTTCTGCCTGCCGGACCTCTCAGCAGCTTTTGATATCTTCGACCATTCTATTCTTCTCTGCCGCTTGCATGACTCTTCTGGTCTCTCTGATAACACTTCTCAGCTGGTTTTGTTCTACATCACCGATTTTTTTTGTGTTGTTTTCCGTCAATGGTTCTACTTCCAGCCCAACTCCATTACTATACTGTATGGTGTGCCCAAGGGTTCGGCGTTTGGGGCAGTCCTTTTCATTTTGTTACACTTATTCTGTCGCTGCTGTTGTTTTACACTCCCGTTTTCCATCACGGTTTCTCTGATGACAATCGCTTTATATTTCTGGACTTCTTTCTGATCTTCCGACAATGGTTGGAAGCGTTCAGCATTGTGTATCTGAGCTCAAGTATTGATGGCAGACATCAAACTCAAGCTGAACGAAGACAAACCTGAAAGAATGTTGATCTGTCCACCAAAGTATTTGAATAATCCATCTATTCCATCTTCAATTGACTCCATTGACTCACTGACCACTCTTTCTTCTTCTATTCGCAACCTCCGTGACATTGAATCACACTCTCTTTCTTTCCAACAACATGTTGCTAATGTTCGGATTTGTTTTCTTGAGCTGCGTCGCATTGCTTCTATATATAACCTCCTTCATTGCACATTTGTAGTCTCTCGTGCAGTTTATCGCAGTGCTCTTTAGTCTGATTCCCATGTCGTTATACCGAGAAATTTATTTAGGTCCAAAATCATGCTGCCCACCACATCTATATTCGACAAATTTTTGTACTCCCACTTCTTATAGAACAGGGAGTACTTTACAAAGGGAACGAAGAAATGCTGACAGCGTGTCTGTCTGTCCGTGGTCAAAATGTGTTCCACTCGCTCCAGACAAACTTCTTGGGCCGATCTTTATGAAAATTTGTAGGTATGTTCATTATGGGTCACGGATGGTGTCCGATGTTTTATTTTACCAGAATAGCCGTTACTAATATTACCTTATGACGCGTGTTTGATGGTGACGTCAAATATATTTTATGACGCATGTTTGATTGTGACGTTTTTCAGGAAGATAAAGTGTGGGAGTATGTTGATATGCTTTGCATCTTGTTCTCAACTATTTCATCCTCTCCATCGGCTTCCTGTTCAGCGGAGGATCTTCTACAAAGCTGCATCTCTATGCTATAAATCTTGTGCATCCTCTCTTTTCCCCAATTTCTGACAAACCCGTTGCACGTGCATACACTGTCCCGTGAATTCCGTTCTGCTTCTGATACTCGTGTCTGTCGCATTCCCTTTGTTCGTACTAACACTTTCCATCAGCGTTCCTTTGCCTCTCAGGAGCCTTTCGTCTGGAACAATCTCTCACATCAGCTCAGGTATTCTGCCTCTCTGGTCTCTTTTTTTTTTTTTAAGCAAACTTGAAAACTTTTCTTTTGTCCATCTCATTGATGTATACAAACATGTGATGGTGCTGTTTTCAGGAGTATTCTTTTGTGCTTGGATGCCTGTGTTTATTCGTCTAACTGTGATTTTTTGTTTGTTTTTGTTTGATGGGTGGATGATGAGTCGGGAGGGAGTGTGAGAGGGCGAAGCTGGATGGGGGTGGGGGTGGAAATGGAGCGATATTTGTGACGTGAGTTTTGTGAGTTGCTTGTCGTTCTGGTTTATTTGGCTTGTAATTTGTGTGTGTTCTTTATTGTGAACGCCCAAGGCATCCAGGTGATTAGATGTATGAATATTCTTGATAATAATAGTGATAATGATAACGATGATGATGATGAAAGCGACAATAATGATAACAATAGTAATAGTAATAATAATAATGATAATAATAATAATAATAATAACAACAATAATAATAATAATAATAATAATAATAAGGACAATAATAATAATAGTAATAACAATGATGATGATGATGATGATGCGACGACATTGATGATGATGATGATGATGATGATGATGATAATGAGGATGGTGAAATGGTGGTGGTAAATGAGGGTGATCACATGGTGGTGATATATGACGTGGTGATGTGGTAGTAGTACATGAAGATTGTGATATTGTGCATGAAGGTAGTGGTGATATGGTGATGACATATGAGATGGTGGTGATCCTTTATATTTGTTTGACACGTTAGACGAAAAAAGAACACACAAAATAAAGGAGAGAGAGAAAAAAAAAAAAAACCTAAGGTCTTCCGCACCTTTGGTTTTTGTGGACAAAAAAAAAAAAAAGAAAAAAAAATTGAAAAAATAAGAAAGAAAATTCAGGGTATGGAAAGCGAAGCGGAAAAAAAAAAAAGGAGTGTGTAAATTAAGGGGGTAGGGTCATGGAAATAGGGAATGAAAGGGAAAGGGAGAGAAAAAAATAGAGAGATGGGAAGAATTGTGTCGCAACAATGTAGGCACTTTTTTTTGTTGTTGTTCAAAAAAATGTATCATGATGGTGATGGGGTGTACATATCTCTCCTCCTCCTCTATCTTTCTTTTCTTTTCTTTTCTTTTTTTTTTCGTCAATGTCTCCCCTTCTCCCCCCAACCTCACATCTCCCACCCCCCTCACTCCCCTCTGCAACACACTCTGTGCCTTTTCTTTTCTTCCTTTTATTCTCTCTCTTCTTCTTCTTCTTCTTCTTCTTCTTCTTTTTGTCAGTGTTCCCCCACCCACCCACCCGCTCACATCTCCCCTCTCCCCCGTCCTTCTTCTCTGCAAGAAAAAAAAAATAGTGATGGGAAGAATTGTGTCGCAATTTAGGTTCCTTTTTTTAGGGGTTTGAGAAAATGTGCGGTGTGTGGTCATGATGGTGATGTGCGGTGTACATATCTTTCGTCGTCCTCCTCCTCCTCCTCCTCTATCTTAGTTTTTTTTCTTCTTTTCTTTTTTTCTTTCTAGTTCCCCCCCCCCCCCCCCCCCCAGCCTTACACCTCGCACCCCCATCCCCTCTGCAACACACACTGTGCCTTTTCTTTTCCTCCTTTTTCTTTCTGCTTTTTCTTCTTTTTTTTGTCAATGTCCCCCCACCCACTCACCTTCCCCCCTTCCCCCCCCCCCCCCCCCCCCCCCCCCCCCCCCGTTCTTCCGTTCTCTCTGCAAGAAAAAAAAAAAGTGATGGGAAGAATTGTGTCGCAACAATTTAGGCACCCTTTTTTTTACGGGTCGAGAAAATGTACGGTATGTGGTCATAATGGTGATGGGGTGTACATTTTTCTTTCTTCCTCCTCTATTTTTTTCTTCCGATTTTTTTTTTTTTATGTCAGTGCCCCCCCCCCCCCCCCCCCCCCCTTCCCACACACACCCTTACGTCTCCCACCCCCATCCTCTCTGCAGCATACTGACTCTCTGTGCTTTTGTGTTATTTTTCTTTTTCTTTCTGTGTTTTTTTTTTTCTTTTTTTGACAATGTTACTACCACCCCCCCCCTCCCTCCCTCACCTCTTACTCCCGCACCTCCGCGCTCTCCCCCCTACCCTCCGTCCTTCCTCTCTCCGCAACACACACTCTGCGCTGATAATGACAAGAGCTCCACCAGCAAGCACATCTCTCTCTCTCTCTCTCTCTCTCTCTCTCTCTTTTTTCTATCTCTCTTTCTCTCTTTCCTCTCTCTCTCTCCCCTTCTCTCTCTCTCCCTCTCTCTCTCCCTCTCTCTATCCCTCTCTCTATCTCTTTCTCTCTCTTTTCTCTCTCTCTCTCTCTCTCTCTCTAGCTCTCTCTCTCTCTCTCTCTCTCTCTCTCTCTCTCTCTCTCTCTCTCTCTCTCTCTCTCTCTCTCTCTCTCTCTCTCTCTCTCTCTCTCTCTCTCTCTCTCTCTCTCTCTCTCTCTCTTCTCTCTCTCTCTCTCTCTCTCTCTCTCTCTCTCTTTCTCGTTCTCCTTCACGGCCCCTTTATCACAGCCCTCATGCTGAGGCGGGCCCCTCTCTCTCTCTCTCTGTGGGCTGTGGGTTACACAGACAGGCCGGTGGTTGTAAAGACGGGGACCAGTTGATGAAATCAACGATGATAACACCACTCACTGCCAAATTAACTGCACGCTGGCACTCCCATTCTCTGGCTGCAAGAAATACACAGTCAGAGAGAGAGAGAGAGAGAGAGAGAGAGAGAGAGAGAGAGAGAGAGAGAGAGGTGAGGGAGAGAGAGAGAGAGAGAGGGAGGAGGAGGGGGAGGGAGGGAGGGAGGGAGGGAGAGAAGAGAGAGAGAGAAAGAAAGGGATGGAGAGAGAGAGAGAGAAAGGGAGGGAGAGAGAAAGAGAAAGAGAGGGAGGGAGGAGAGGGGGGGGGGGGGGGGGGGGGGGGGGGGGGAGGGGAGGGGAGGTAGACAGACAGACAGAGACAGTGACACACACACAAACAGAGAGAGAGAGAGAGAGAGGAGGTGAGGGAGGGAGAGAGAGAGAGAGAGAGGGAGGGGGAGGGAGAGAGAGAGAGAGAGAGAAAGGGAGAGAGAGAGAGAGAGAGAAAGGGAGGGAGGGAGAAAGAGATGGAGAGAGAGACGGTGGGAGGGGGGGAGGGGAGGTAGACAGACAGAGACAGAGACAGTGACATACACAAAAACAGAGAGAGAGAGAGAGAGGGGGGGACAGGCACAGAGACAGAGACACAGACAGAGACAGACAGGCAGACAGACAGACAGACAGACAGACAAAGAGAGAGACAGAGACAGAGATGAGAGACACACAGAGAGAGACAGAAAGAGAGACAGAGAGAGACAGAGACAGAGACACAGAGAGAGAGAGACGGGCAGACAGAGAGAGAGGCATCAGTATCGCTATCATCCCCGTGGCCCCCCCGTGGGGTGGTAGATAGAGTCATGGGGCGTTGTAGCCGCGCGTTCTGTTGTGTTGTTTTTTGAGTGGTGGTGAAGGTCTAAAGGTAGTGGAGGGAGGGTGTCGGCTGTAGGTGTGGTAGTCTTGGTGTTTGTGGCTGTAGGTGTGGTAGTCTTGGTGTTTGTGGCTGTCGGTGTGGTAGTCTTGACTTGTTTGTGGCTGTAGGGTGGTAGTCTTGGTGTTTGTGGCTGTCGGGTGGTAGTCTTGGTGTTTGTGGCTGTAGGGTGGTATGGTAGTCTTGGTGTGTTTGTGGCTGTAGGATGGTGGTATGGTAGTCTTGGTGTTTGTGGCTGTAGGTGTGGTAGTCTTGGTGTTTGTGGCTGTAGGTGTGGTAGTCTTGGTGTTTGTGGCTGTAGGGTGGTATGGTAGTCTTGGTGTTTGTGGCTGTAGGGTGGTATGGGTAGTCTTGGTGTTTGTGGCTGTAGGGGGTGGTAGTCTTGGTGTTTGTGGCTGTAGGTGTGGTAGTCTTGACGTTTGTGGCTGTAGGGTGGTAGTCTTGGTGTTTGTGGCTGTAGGGTGGTAGTCTTGGTGTTTGTGGCTGTAGGGTGGTAGACTTGGTGTTTGTGGCTGTAGGTGTGGTAGTCTTGATGTTTGTGGCTGTCGGTGTGTGGTAGTCTTGATGTTGTGGCTGTCGGTGTGGTAGTCTTGGTGTTTGTGGCTGTAGGTGTGGTAGTCTTGACGTTTGTGGCTGTAGGGTGGTAGTCTTGGTGTTTGTGGCTGTAGGGTGGTAGTCTTGACGTTTGTGGCTGTAGGTGTGGTAGTCTTGGTGTTTGTGTCTGTAGGGTGGTAGTCTTGGTGTTTGTGGCTGTAGGTGTGGTAGTCTTGGTGTTTGTGGGTGTAGTCTTGGTGTTTGGGTGGTAGTCTTGGTGTTTGTGGCTGTAGGGTGGTAGTCTTGGTGTTTTTGTGGCTGTAGGGTGGTAGTCTTGGTGTTTGTGGCTGTAGGGTGTGGTAGTCTTGGTGTTTGTGGCTGTAGGGTGGTAGTCTTGGTGTTTGTGGCTGTAGGGTGTGGTAGTCTTGGTGTTTGTGTCTGTAGGTGTGGTAGTCTTGGTGTTTGTGGCTGTAGGTGTGGTAGTCTTGGTGTTTGTGGCTGTAGGTGTGGTAGTCTTGGTGTTTGTGTCTGTAGGGTGGTAGTCTTGATGTTTGTGGCTGTAGGGTGGTAGTCTTGATGTTGTGGCTGTAGGGTGGTAGTCTTTGGTGTTTGTGGCTGTAGGGTGTGGTAGTCTTGGTGTTTGTGGCTGTAGGGTGGTATGGTAGTCTTGTGTTTTGTGACTGTAGGGTGGGTAGTCTTGGTGTTTGTGGCTGTAGGTGTGGGTAGTCTTGGTGTTTGTGGCTGTAGGGTGGTAGTCTTGTGTTTGGTGTTTGTGGCTGTAGGTGTGGTAGTCTTGGTGTTTGTGGCTGTAGGTGTGGTAGTCTTGGTGTTTGTGGCTGTAGGGTGGTAGTCTTGGTGTTTGTGGCTGTAGGGTGGTAGTCTTTGTGTTTGTGGCTGTAGGTGTGGTAGTCTTGGTGTTTGTGGCTGTAGGGTGGTAGTCTTGGTGTTTGTGGCTGTAGGTGTGGTAGTCTTGTGGTGTTTGTGGCTGTAGGTGTGGTAGTCTTGGTGTTTGTGGCTGTAGGTGTGGTAGTCTTGGTGTTTGTGGCTGTAGGTGTGGTAGTCTTGGTGTTTGTGGCTGTAGGTGTGGTAGTCTTGATGTTTGTGGCTGTAGGGTGGTATGGTAGTCTTGTGTTTGTGGCTGTAGGGTGGGTGGTGTGTAGTCTTGACGGTTGTGGCTGTAGGGTGGTGGTAGTCTTGACGTTTGTGGCTGTAGGGTGGTAGTCTTGATGTTTGTGGCTGTAGGGTGGTA
Organism: Conus betulinus; assembly: GCA_016801955.1. Lineage (NCBI taxonomy): Eukaryota > Metazoa > Mollusca > Gastropoda > Neogastropoda > Conidae > Conus > Conus betulinus. The sequence goes on from JADBJO010005184.1 coordinate 167,510, forward strand.
TGGTAGTCTTGGTGTTTGTGGCTGTAGGGTGGTAGTCTTTGGTGTTTGTGGCTGTAGGGTGGTAGTCTTGGTGTTTGTGGCTGTAGGGTGGTAGTCTTGGTGTTTTGTGCTGTAGGGTGGGTAGTCTTGATGTTTGTGGCTGTAGGTGTGGTAGTCTTGATGTTTGTGGCTGTAGGGTGGTATGGTAGTCTTGGGTGTTTGTGGCTGTAGGGTGTAGGTGGTAGTCTTGATGTTTGTGGCTGTAGGGTGGTAGTCTTGGTGTTTGTGGCTGTCGGGTGGTAGTCTTGGTGTTTGTGGCTGTAGGGTGGTATGGTAGTCTTGGTGTTTGTGGCTGTAGGGTGGTAGTCTTGATGTTTGTGTCTGTAGGGTGGTAGTCTTGGTGTTTGTGGCTGTAGGGTGGTAGTCTTGGTGTTTGTGGCTGTAGGGTGGTAGTCTTGATGTTTGTGGCTGTAGGTGTGGTAGTCTTGACGTTTGTGGCTGTAGGTGTGGTAGTCTTGATGTTTGTGGCTGTAGGGTGGTAGTCTTGGTGTTTGTGTCTGTAGGGTGGTAGTCTTGGTGTTGTGGGTCTGTAGGGTGGTAGTCTTGATGTTTGTGGTGTTTGTGGCTGTAGGGTGGTAGTCTTGGTGTTTGTGGCTGTAGGGTGGTAGTCTTGGTGTTTGTGTGCTGTGGGTGGTAGTGGTAGTCTTGTGTTAGTGGGCTGTAGGGTGGTGGGTAGGTCTGGACGTTTGTGGCTGTAGGGTGGTAGTCTTGATGTTTGTGGCTGTAGGGTGGTAGTCTTGGTGTTTGTGGCTGTAGGGTGGTAGTCTTGGTGTTTTGTGGCTGTAGGGTGGTAGTCTTGATGTTTGTGGCTGTAGGGTGTGGTAGTCTTGGTGTTTGTGTGGCTGTAGGTGTGGTAGTGTTTTGGTGTTTGTGGCTGTAGGGTGGTAGTAGTCTTGATGTTTGTGGCTGTAGGGGGTATGGTAGTCTTGGTGTTTGTGGCTGTAGGGTGGTAGTCTTGATGTTTGTGGCTGTAGGGGGTGGTAGTCTTGGTGTTTGTGGCTGTAGGGTGGTATGGTAGTCTTTGTGTGTTGTGGCTGTAGTGGTGGTAGTCTTGGTGTTTGTGGCTGTAGGGTGGTAGTCTTGGTGTTTGTGGCTGTAGGTGTGGTAGTCTGGTGTTTGTGGCTGTAGGTGTGGTAGTCTTGATGTTTGTGGCTGTAGGGTGGGTAGTCTTGGTGTTTGTGGCTGTAGGGTGGTAGTCTTGGTGTTTGTGGCTGTAGGGTGGTAGTCTTGGTGTTTGTGGCTGTAGGGTGGGTAGTCTTGGTGTTTGTGGCTGTAGGGTGGTAGTCTTGGTGTTTGTGGCTGTAGGGTGGTAGTCTTGGTGTTTGTGGCTGTAGGGTGGTAGTCTTGGTGTTTGTGGCTGTAGGGTGGTAGTCTTGGTGTTTGTGGCTGTAGGGTGGTAGTCTTGGTGTTTGTGGCTGTAGGGTGGTAGTCTTGGTGTTTGTGGCTGTAGGGTGGTAGTCTTGGTGTTTGTGGCTGTAGGGTGGTAGTCTTGGTGTTTGTGGCTGTAGGGTGGTAGTCTTGGTGTTTGTGTTTGTGGCTGTAGGGTGGTAGTCTTGGTGTTTGTGGCTGTAGGTGTGGTAGTCTTGGTGTTTGTGGCTGTAGGGTGGTAGTCTTGGTGTGTTGTGGCTGTAGGGTGGTAGTCTTGGTGTTTGTGGCTGTAGGGTGGTAGTCTTGGTGTTTGTGGCTGTAGGGTGGTAGTAGTCGTCTTGGTGTTTGTGGCTGTAGGGTGGTGTAGTCTTGGGTGTTGGTGGCTGTAGGGTGGTAGTGTTGGTGTTTGTGGCTGTAGGGTGGTAGTCTCTTGTGTGTTGTGGCTGTAGGGTGGTAGTCTTGATGTTTGTGGCTGTAGGGTGGTAGTCTTGGATGTTTGTGGCTGTGGTGGTAGGTGTGGTTAGTCGTTGGTGTTTGTGGCTGTGTGGCTGTGGTAGTAGTCTTGTGTTTGTGGCTGTAGGGTGGTAGTCTTGATGTTTGTGCTGTAGGGTGGTAGTCTTGTGTTTGTGGCTGTAGGTAGGTGTGGTAGTCTTGGTGTTTGTGGCTGTAGGGTGGTAGTCTTGATGTTTGTGGCTGTAGGTGTGGTAGTCTTGCTGTGTTTGTGGCTGTAGGGTGGCTGTATGGTGGTCTGGTGTTTGTGGCTGTAGGTAGGGTATGGTAGTCTTGGTGTTTGTGGCTGTAGGGGGTGGTAGTCTTGGTGTTTGTGGCTGTAGGGTGGTAGTCTTGGTGTGTGTGGCTGTAGGGTGGTAGTCTTGGTGTTTGTGGCTGTAGGGTGGGTATGGTAGTCTTGATGTTTGTGGCTGTAGGGTGGTAGTCTTGATGTTTGTGGCTGTAGGGTGGTAGTCTTGATGTTTGTGGCTGTCGGGTGGTGGTAGTCTTGGTGTTTGTGGCTGTAGGGTGGTATGGTAGTCTTGGTGTTTGTGGCTGTAGGGTGGTAGTCTTGGTGTTTGTGGCTGTAGGGTGGTAGTAGTCTTGGTGTTTGTGGCTGTAGGTAGTGTGGTGTAGTCTTGGTGTTTGTGGCTGTAGGTGTGGTAGTCTTGGTGTTTGTGGCTGTAGGGTGGTAGTCTTGATGTGTTTGTGGCTGTAGGGTGGTAGTCTTGTGTGTTGTGGCTGTCGGGGTGGTAGTCTTGATGTTTGTGGCTGTAGGTGTGGTGGTAGTCTTGGTGTTTGTGGCTGTAGGTAGTCTTGGGTTTGTGGTAGTCTTGAGTCTTGTTTTGTGGCTGTAGGGTGGTAGTGTTTGTGGCTTGGTGGTAGTGGGTTTGTGGCTGTAGGTGGTAGTCTTGGTGTGTTGTGGCTGTAGTAGTTGGTGTTTGTGCTGTGGTGGTAGTCTTGGTGTTTGTGGCTGTAGGGTGGTAGTCTTGGTGTTTGTGGCTGTAGGGTGGTTTGTGGCTGTAGTGGTAGTCTTGTGTTTGTGGCTGTAGGGTGGTAGTCTTGGTGTTTGTGGCTGTAGGGTGGTAGTCTTGGTGTTTGTGGCTGTAGGGGGTGGTAGTCTTGGTGTTTGTGGCTGTAGGGTGGTAGTCTTGGTGTTTGTGGCTGTAGGGTGGTAGTCTTGATGTGTTTGTGGCTGTAGGGTGGTAGTCTTGGTGTTTGTGGCTGTAGGGTGGTAGTCTTGATGGTGTGCTGTAGTCTTGGTGTCTTTGTGTTTGTGGCTGTAGGTGTGGTAGTCTTGGTGTGTGTGGACTGTGGGTGTGGTAGTCTTGATTG
>JADBJO010005184.1:176906-181906 GCA_016801955.1 Conus betulinus
AAATATATGCACAAATTCCTCACAATAATTTCATTTTCATTCGCCATTAGTAAAGTGACACGAAACTGAGATGGGTTTACATAATATTTGAATGGAATATATTCCTGCCGTAAGTCACTGAACAGGGCAGATGAACAAAAAGTGTATTTCATCATCGTTTGCCTTTTGACAGAGCGGGCATGTCAAACTTTTGTCAGAAATAAGATTATACCGTTGACGATGCACAGCTAAGTCTGACACACCAAATCTAAACTTCGTCATGTAATTTTTAATATGTCTGTCAATATCAAGTGAAAGGTACATTTCGCAATTATTAGATGATTTAAACGTTCTGTACCATGAAAACCTATCACTTTCCTGAATATGTTCATGCCAGTACTGCCACCTGTTATCTATCAGTCTCTGACGAAATACTTGCAAAAAGTGCTTTACATTTTCCACACCCTGGTTCAGCCATACAAATCAAAGCCATTTAAAAATAATATCTTACGAACACTTGACGCCCATGTAGTCTTACCACGTGAATCCAACCAAAAATAATTTTATAAGCTTTGAAGGGTAACCTGTTATCAGTCATCCGTAGTATCTTTAGCCAGTATCTAACACATTGCACACGTGAATTTATATGAATAGGATAACGTCCGGTATCTCCATAAACTAACTCGTTGGGTGTTTTTATATGGACTCCTAAAAACTTTTTAAGGGCATACAAATGAACCTTTTCAATATGAACAGCGGCCGCATCCAATCCCCACAATTCAGCACCATAGAGAGCAATGGGTTGCACCTGAGTGTCAAAAATTTTCAACATTACCTTAAGCGAAGTATTATTAAGTTTGTACAATCGTTGAAGAATAAATAGTAATGCATTTCTTGCCCTGCTAGCGAGATCATTACAAGCAGCCAAAACTGAGCCGGGTAGAAAAATTAATACCAAGATATTTATAACAGTTAACCACATCCATTTGTTCCCCGTTGAACGACACCTCTCTCTTGCTGCAAGGTAACCTCCTTTTCTAAATACAACAATATTGCTCTTTCTCATATTCACTTTAAGTTGGAGTCTAGATGCTGCATTACATAAACTGTTCAACTGGGTCTGGAGGCCAATTGGGGTTTCTGACAATAACGCTATATCATCTGCCAATAACAAAATAAACACTTCAACAGTATCTGGAGACAGGGTTGCACCATGTCTTCCGTTCTCCATTATTTCTTGCGCTAATTCATTGATAAATAGGGAAAACAAAACAGGACTACAGGCATCCCCTTGTTTCACCCCTTTTGTGCACATTATATAGTCTGTAAAGTCTCCACCACATCTAACCCTCGCTTTTACACAATCATACATGCTCTTAATACATCGATGCATCTTACCCTTTATTCCATTCTTTTTAAGTATTGGCCAAAGTAATTTTCTGGAGACTGAATCAAATGCCTTTTCGAAATCAATGAAGGCTACGTATAATTTGCGATTCAATGAAAACTGTTTCTGTATAATAGCTAAAAGTGTAAACATTTGGTCGATAGTTGAATAACCTTTCTTAAAACCTGCCTGCCATTCGCCAGTGCTATTATTATGTTCGACCCACTCTTGCAATCTACAATTGATTATTGAACTATATACTTTACAACCTATATCACAAAGTGATATGCCCCTATAGTTGCCTGGATTGTTGACTTCACCTTTTTTAAATAATGGCAATATAATCGACTCTGTCCAGTCATCGGGAAATATCCCTTTGTCAAAAAGTACGTTAAAAAATATGACCAAAAAATCAATTACGGCATTTCCAGCATTTTTTAAACATTTCCAACTATACCATCAGGGCCCGCAGCTTTTCTGTTTTTTTTAGTTTTTTAATTGCTGAGATTACTTCTGCTCTTGAAATTAGGCGGTCGAGGACACCTGTTTCACTATCAATATCAAGAAAGGTAACGTCTTCTACTTCTTGCACGTCTTCTTCAATATCTTTTTCGAGAAGTTCTTTGAAGTGCTGATACCAATCACTGACTGAAATATTATTACGCGTATTACTTTTTCTACCCAATGTTTTACGCATATGCTTCCAGAACTCTTTCTGATCGTTTACTGAATAATCAAATTGCATAATAAAGTAGAATTATATTCGTTCTCCTTCCTCTTCAAAAGATTCTTATACTCCCTTCGAGCTTTACAATAAACGTCTCTGTCTACATCGTCTAGCGTCTTTCTGGATATTCGCAGAAGCTGTTTCACGTCTTTTTTTAGTTTTATCACATTCACGGTCAAACCAATCATCATTCTGTTGATTAGTATTTATCCTTATTTGTTTTCTCATGCACTCTGCCTGTTCTTTTATACAAGCATTAATATATGTTTAAAGCGGCATTAACATCATCATCCATGACACTAACAGCTTCCTCAAGCATTAATAGTGCACGTTGACTACTCATTTGATCATGAAAAGTATTAGCATATTCACCTTGCCATACATACTTATCGAGAAATTGTATCTTTTTCTTTATGTCTTTTCCATTTCTTACTTCATGTTTTAAGTTTATGTTGAACACAAGAGGTAAATGGTCGGATTCTATACGTTCATTCACACAAAGGTTGCACGATAGATTAACAAGGGTAAACATGTCATAGGAAATTATGAAATAGTCATTCACACTGTTCCCTGTCTCTGAAATGTATGTAAAACGACCTTGTCGGTCTCCGTCACACACACCATTTAAAATGCACATATCTAGCGCAGTACACATGTTCAACAACAACTTACCATACCTGTTCAAAGTCTTATCTTCGGAGCCTCTGTTAATGAAGGTTCCGTTGTGTAAGCTGAAAGGACACTTTTCTGTGGTAAATTCCTGGCAAATGTTAGAGATTCTACTATTTAGATCTCCAGCCAGAAGTAATACATATCAGGCAAACTAAGCATAACATCAGAGAGGCAATTTTCCAAAACACTTATGCCATTATCAATATCATAGTGAACATAGTAGGGTGAATTTTCAGGAGGTACATATGTACATACATAAAGAACATTCTTAGAAAACCAAACACATCTTTAGAAATACTGAACATCATCGTATTATTTAAGTCAGTTGGTAACTCTTGTACGAAGGTAAAAATTCCGCTTTGATAAGACATATCAACACCTCCAGATCGTCTTCCGTGTCTTGTAAATTGAAGAGCGGGTTTACAGAAAACTTTATGATTGCTGAATACATACGAATTTCAAATTTTCAAGAAACGTTTCTACCAAACAAACAAAATCAAACGACGACGTTATGTACGAAACAAATGCTTTATCAGATAACTTAGAAAGCAAGCCATTCACGTTCCAGTGCAAAAATGATACATGTTTTCTGTTCGTACCACTTAAATTTACATCATAATGGCTTCCTGTAGAATTACCTCGATCATTCACAGTTACTAGTTGAGAGAGAGAGAGAGAGAGAGAGAGAGAGAGAGAGAGAATGTGGACAACAGGATACACCCTATGAACCTCATAGACACACACCGCTGGGAGCGGAAGTGGGGGGGGGGGGGGAGCGCGAGGAAGGGGGGGGGGGGGGGGGGTTAGAGGGGGAATGGAAGGAGACAGGGGTTCGTCTTTGATCATATCTTTCTTTTTTTTTTTTTTTTTTTTTTCAACCACCAGGATTATAGAACATGAGCAGTTGGTTGGAGAAGCAAAAAGCTTGTCAAACGTGTTATGTGCCCGATCATGTGATCATGCATTTCGTTGCAGCCCCCATTCAGCATGCTCAGACAGCAGTATTAGTGACATATTTTTGACCTGCGTGTGAAAAAAGTGAGAGCCGTAAGAGTTAGCGTTCTTTGAGAACAGCCTCACAGTATGTTTGTTAGTCAGACTCCATGTTTGAAGTCACAACGCAGAACTTGACTTCGTGTTCGCCTGCCAGATTCCGATAATGTTAATGTTCGAAAGCGATCAGCATTGCTGGCTGTGTTTTCCAAGAAACGTATAGGCACTAGTGGGGATGAGATACAAAGCAGGTAAAAGTCATCAATGACTGCGACAAAAAAAACAAACAAAACACAGCATGTAGGGATATAAACACACACACACACACACACACACACACACACACACACACACACACAACACACACACACACACACACACACACACACACACACACACACACACACACACACACACACACACACACACACACACACACACACACACCACTCACAGGCAAACCGACCCGTGTCTGCTGATTGCATCTTAGTGCAAGCGGACATGATTTTGATGAAGAAAATGAACGCTATCAGCCTCCGCCATATGCTGGCTCTGATAGTCATTTTCCATTGGCTTTTTAGTGCGGAGCTGCTCATTAAATGCGAGATGTGCTCCGCCATTTTCGCAGCAGGTCCGCAGCAAGCTTGGGCGTGATTCTGTCTTATTAAGTTGGGTCGTTATCTATTTCAAAGAGAATGGAAGGGGTTCACTTGAAAAGAAAATACAGATGGCAGAGCAAATTATTTGTTGCCTGCTTTCATTTAGCGGAGGAAGGGAGTGGCTTTTTTTTTTTTTTTTTTTTTTTTTTTTTGAAGGCAGGCCCTCTTTGCCGTGGGAATTAAAGCGAGCCGTGTCATCGAGGGCGACTGACTAACGGCTGATTCCCCGTGCTGTAATAATGTAGGCGGGAAAGCTGGTCTGAGTCGAGCGTGTTGATTGCGTACCTACCCACCACCATATATTGCTACATTAGCGTAGAAAGGCAGCAGCAACAACAACAACAACAATAATAATAATAATAACAACAATAATATAATAATAACACTAATTACATATTTATTATTATTATTATCATTATTATTATATTATTATTATTATTATTATTATTATTGTTGTTGTTTGTGTGTGTCGTCGTCGTCGTTTTTTTATAATTATGATTATTATTAACAAAGCCAACGATAATTTAGTAGATATTGTGATTGCCAGCCTGATCAAAGACAGGTTGTCTATGATGTTAAGGGG
>JADBJO010005184.1:186906-194406 GCA_016801955.1 Conus betulinus
CGCTACATGTTGGTACAGGATTCTCAAAGGACGGCTTGTTCGGAAGATTGGCCTGCATCGCCGCCGGATAGCCTCGTTGCCAGGACAACATCACAGGTGCAGCTGTTTTCTGTACTCATTTTCATCTTGGAGGACTTGTTCTGTTTCTTTAATCTGTAGTCTTAAAGAGGCAGCCACTCTGGCCTCCTTTGAAGGATTTTTATACTTGCTGCTGTTGTTCATGCTCTCCCCACACACACCATCAACCTACCACACACCTCTTTCCCTCCTTTTTCTTTCCCCAGCGTTCTTTCTTTCTTTTGTGTCCGTATCCATACATTATCTCTTCAAATGACGCTATATAGTTGCTTTTTTTTCTGCACTCTATAATATTGCTTCGGGCTCCTGCGTATGCACAGTTTTACAGCTGTTGTTTGGATGCAATTCTTTGGAAGGGTAAGGAAGAGAAGCGAGATGGGAGGCAAGCCCTGCTCAGGGTGAGGAATTAAGAAACAATTTCACTCCTGTGCCATTGTATTAACATTGTGATTCAAAACAAGTGTCTGGTTTTGCTTCTCTCCCCTTTCCTGCATTGCTCTGTTCCTCCTCATTATTTTCACGTTTTATCCCTTCGTTTTTTTCTTCTTTTTTTTTTTTTTTTTTTTTTTTGTCTTTTTCAAGAATTTTATTTTCTGAACATGAATAATATGTCTTTTTTGGTGTTCAGATGGTGTCTTTTTTCTGTACCAATGCTGATTCTTTGCATATGAAAAGGGAAAACCGGCCCTGCATCCAGAACATGAACTATGATTTTTGTGATATTTTCCCAGTTACAGTGGATTTGTCTACAGCATTCGACCCACAAGTTCTTCCTGCTCGCCATGGATTCTTTTACATGCGCTAAATGCACACTGCCTTCCAGACGTTTGTTCATTTTGTCATTTACAAGACTCACCCATCTATCTATCACATCACGTCTAATGAAAAGTGTAGTAAAAAAAAAAAACAAAACATTCGCCCAGTAATATTTGAATTACGTACAATGGACGTCTCTTGCCTTTCATCACTAAGCCAACTTCCCTTGTGAGCTAGGAACAGGTTTTTCACTGGTCTGAAGCCCATCTTCATGTTGATGCTCAGTGTTGTTTAGTGATTTTTTTTACCCTTTATTTCCAGACACAAGTCAGCTGTCAATTCAGCTTCTGGTCGCTTTCAATTCCCGTCACAGTACTTTCAAAATGAAAGAAATGTAAACAGTTAAAAATGCTGATGAAGTATGTCACACACACACACACACACACACACACAAACGTGCGCGGCACACACACACACACACACACACACACACACACACACACACACACACACACACACCTAATTGTCCTCCTTGATGTAAGGCAGTCAACTTTATTGAGCTGAGATGTATCTGGGAGTAACAACCTATTGGTCCGCTGAGAGAGAGAGAGAGAGAGAGAGAGAGAGAGAGAGAGAGAGAGAGAGAGAGAGAGAGAGAGACAGAGAGAGAGAGTGCTGTAAGAAGATAATGGCTGGAGTCTGTACAGCACACAGTTGAAGGGGGAAGTTGGCTTAGTGATGAAAAGGCAAGAGACGTCCATTGTACGTAATTCAAATATTACTGGGCGAATGCTTTTTTTTTTTTTTTTTTTTTACCTACACTTTCATTAGACGTGATGTGATAGATTGGGTGAGTCTTGTAAATGACAAAATGAACAAACGTCTGGAAGGCAGTGTGTGCATTTAGCGCATGTAAAAGAATCCATGGCGAGCAGGAAGAACTTGTGGGTCGAATGCTGTAGACAAATCCACTGTAACTGGGAAAATATGCACTAGCAGAAAAAAAGAAACAAGATAAAGATAAGCACTGTATTAAAACAGTGCGCTCTTTCTTCTAAGAAACCAGTCCCAAACAGTGATTCTGTTGCCACCATGACGTTACTGGACAACAATACAGTACAATACAATATATTACAATACAATACAATACAATACAATACAAAGTAATAATGCATGCAATGATGCACTCAAGTGCAATGCAACACAATGCAATATAATACAATATAACGCAATACTATACAAGGCAAGACAAAGCAATACTATGTACTATAATGCAGTACAATATGAAACAATGTAACAGGAGGGAATGCAATACAAAACAGTGCCAGACAAGATAGCACAATGCAATGCAATAGAGTACAATGTAATACGAGACAGTATATAGCAATACAATGCGACATAATACAGTGTGAAACAGTACAATACAACGCTAGACAATATTACATGAACATAATGGAATGAAATACAATACAAGAAGACAATGCAACGTAAGACGATCCAGTACAGTACACCACAATGCAATACAAGACAAAACTGTTAAGTGACACAATACAAAACATGACAATACACCACAATACAGCACAAGACAAAACCATTCCAATGCAGAGATCCAACGTCAATTCTTTACATCTTTTTTTCTCTGTCAGAAAGAGGAGGAATTAGGGGGAAACATGACTAGGCCAACACATCAGTTCAGTTGTACCAGCAGCCATAGGGTCATGTTAATGTTGCAGGTTGCGCCAGATGAAGACCGTGAATTCGAGGGCCAGTAGAAGCACACTGTTTGTGACATTTTCCAGCCCCTTTCCACTTCAGCAGAGAATCGTTAAGAATGCTGTGGACTTAAGCAAGGAGACTGGAATCTCTAGCCAAATGTCATCCAACTAATTTTTTTTTTAAGGAATTATAAATGACTCAGAGATTCAAATATCCAGAGAAAAAGATTCATGCAAGCCTAAACAAGACAAGACTTGTCATTAAAACTTCTGCAAAAAAAAAAGCAAAAAAAAAAAAAAAAAAAAAACACACACTATAAATAAGATCAAAGGCAGAGTTTACGGCATCAACAGAGCAAAGGATATGACGGACACAAAGAACATCACAGGAACAACATCGAAACAACGTGCGTCTCCTTCCCATTATTACCTTCCAAAACTAACCCCTCCATAAAAACACCTTCATTGCAGAAGATTTCATGGTGTGGCTGTGTAAGTTGAAACAAGATTCAGCAGCTTGGGAGATGCGCCACTGAGAGCTGAGACATAATAATTTTGATTTGAAAATATTGTCATGAAATGACCTAAAAAAAAAAAGGAACGTATTAGCTTTCCACTGAGGTTGCCTACATATTCATTAACTATGTTCCTAGTTGTATGTTCATGTCAAAAAGCTGAACAATACTTCTTACATGAAATAAATTGGACACAAGACCTAATACATTTATCCCAGTTTCTGATCAAGATGAAGGTAATGAATTATTTCTCATTATTGTTTTTAAAGAAATAAACAATGACTCAGATTCAAAGTGCTAGAGAAAAAGATTTGCGTGAGCCTAAACACCGCCACAAATAACATTCTGCAAGAAACTGAAAAAAATGCAGCACACTGTAAATACCATCAAAGGCAGAGTTTACAGCATCAGTGGAGCAAAGAATGTGACAGAAACAAACAACATCACAGGAGCAACATTGTAACAAACAACACACGTCTCCTTCGCACAATTACCTTCCAAAACTAGCCCCCTACTTGAAAACGCCTCCATTGCAGAAAAGATTTCACGTGTAATGACACGAGACCAAAAGCCATTCCCAACGAGGAATGCAGCGCTGTACCTCCAGTTTTATTTCCTGGATTATGGCCTCCGTTTCCTTCACAACTGGATAACATCCAATCATTGCCCGCCACGTCAACCCCATTCAGCGGCCTGCTAAAGCGCTAAACCAGCCGACACGTCCAGAAATCCTTAGCCAGGCTGGGGAAGTCATCATCGTGGCTTTGACGTCAGAAGGCCTGGGTTGGAAGTTTCAAGCGCCCTAGACAAGGGGAAAACTAAACACAAGGTGAAGTGGAGGCTGAAGCAAGTTGGGTTTCTCTCATTAACAGGTCCTTCAAAGCTCGTCTGTCTGAGAGGGGGTGGGTGGGGTGGGGGGGGGGTGGGGGTGGAGGGGTACGCTACAAGTTGGTACAGGATTCTCAAAGGACGGCCTGTTCGGAAAAAAAAACTGGCCTGCATCGCCAGAGAGCCTCGTGGTCGGGACAACATCACAGGTGCAGCTGTTTTCTGTACTCATTTTCATCTTGGAGGACTTGTTCTGTTTCTTTAATCTGTAGTCTTAAAGAGACAGCCACTCTGGCCTCCTTTGAAGGATTTTATACTTGCTGTTGTTGTTGTTTCATGCTCTCCCCACCCCACACCATAAACCACCCACACACCATAAACCTACCACACACTTCCCCCCCCCCCCCCCCCCCCCCCTCGAATTCTTTCTTTCCTTTTTGTGTCCTGTCCCTTCATTATCTCTTCCAGTGACGTTATATAACTGCCTTCAGTCTGCATGCTGCAGTGCTTTGGGTTCTGGTGATTGCACAGTTTTACAGCGGTTGTTAAGATGCAGTTTTTTTTTAAGGGGAAGGAAGAGAGGCAACTTGGGAGGTAAGCCCTGCTCAGGGCGAGGAATTAAAAATAATGCACCCCGTGCCTTCTATTAACAATGTAATTCGTAACAAATGTCGTGTTTTGCCTCTTTCCCTGTTCCTTTCTGGTCGTCTACCCCCTCGTTCTTGTTCATGGTTTTGTCTTGTTTGTCTTCTTTTTTTTTATCAATACTTTTGTTTTGTGAACACTAAAAAGCCTTTTCTTTTTTTTTTTTTGGTGTTCGGATGGTTTCGTTTTATGGACCAGTGCTAATACTTCGCAAATAAAGGAAAAAATGCCTACTCTATATCAAGAACTTGAAAGATGACATCGTGAGCTAGAAAGCAGGCTTCACTGGTTTGAAGCCCGTTTTCAGGTTTATGCTAATCTTTGTCGAGTCATTTTTTTACCATTCATTTCCAACCACACACACCACACACACACACACACACACACACACACACACACACACACACACACACACACACACACACACACACACACACACACACACACACACACACACACACACACACACACACACACACACATGCACACACACACACACACACACACACACACAACACACACACACACACACACACACACACACACACACAGTCTGTTGTCAATTAAGATCCCTGTTGCTTCCAGTTCAGTCTCAACACTTTCAAAACCAAAACAAAGTAAACTGAAAAAGCATGTACCACACAAAGATACACACATTTAATCCTCCTCTTCTTCCCTTGATTTTAGGCTGTCAACTTTATCAAGCTGAGATTCTGCTGCACTTGGAGTTACAACTGGCTTGTCCAGAGAGAGAGAGAGAGAGAGAGAGAGAGAGAGAGAGAGAGAGAGAGAGAGAGAGAGAGAGAGAGTGAGAGAGAGCAAAAGGGGAGAAAGAGAGAGAGAGATAGAGAGAGAGAGAGAGAGCTACAGAGAGAGAGAGACACAGAGACCAGAGACAGAGAGAGACAGAGACAGAGAGAGATTCAGATTCAGATTCAGCGTCAGACATTAATTGTCACGAGAACCCTTAAGGGCCACAGACACAGTGCAAGGTATTATGATAAATCATAATGAATAGATAGACCATAAGTCACGTGGGTCTATAGAGGGAGCCATTATTGTCTATTCCAATTCACCCAGTTAAACAATCTCTCTCTCTCTCTCTCTCTCTCTCTCTCTCTCTCTCTCTCTCTCTCTGTCTGTGCGTGTGTGTGTGTTTTGTGCGTGTATGTGTGTGTGTGTGTGTGTGTGTGTGTGCACGTGCGCACGCACGTGCGTTCGTGCGCGCGCGCGCGCGCGCGCGTGTGTGTGTGTGTGCGTGTGTGTGTGTGTGTGTGCATGTGTGTGTGTGCGTGCGCGCGTGCGCGCGCGCGCGCGCGCGCGTGTGTGTGTGTGTGTGTGTATGTGTGTATGCGTGTATTCATATACGTCATCATACCTGGTTCTGTCACCCATTTGTTCATTACCAGGTTTCAGAATAAGCTCGTTCATACATTATAATCAGATGGACTCTCTCTCTCTCTCTCTCTCTCTCTCTCTCTCTCTCGCTCTCCCCTCTCCATCCTCTCCTCTCTCTCTCACCTCTCTCTCTCCCTCTCTCTCTCTCTCTCTCTCTCTCTCTTTCTCTCTCTCTCTCTCTTTTTTTCTCTCTCTTCTCTCTCTCTCTCTCTCTCTCCTTCTCCTCTCTCCTCTCTCTTTCTCCTCTCTCCCTCTCTCTCTCTCTCTCTCTCTCGTCTCTTTCTCTCTCTCTCTCTCTCTCTCTCCTCTCTTTTTCTCTCTCTTTCTCTCTTTCTTTCTTTCTCTCTCTCTCTTCTTCTCTTCTTTCTTGTTCTTTCCTTCCCCCTTTTCTCTCTTCTTCTTCTCTCTCTCTCTCTCTCTTTCTTCTTTCGTTTCTTTCTTTCTTTCTCTTCTTTCTTTCTTTTTGTTCTTCTTCTTCTTCTCTCTCTCTCTCTCTGTCTCTCTCTTTCTCTCTCTAATCAGTCTGTTTTTTTCTCTGCAAAAAGGATACTTAGTAATTTCCAGTTCCTCGTGTTTTTCTGTAACAATTTGTATTTGATTTTTTTGTTCTTCCGTGAGAAATGTTGATGAACTGGCAATTAGCTGAGTTTCTAAACGGAGTGCCTGAGGGCGGAAAATGAAGCAAAGTTTGGAAAGAGAAGGGGTTAGTTAGTGATGGAATCACAGGCCTATGAGAACGGGAAAAAAAAAAAACAACAGACTGCACATCTGAGAAAAATCATGCATTGATGTATATAACACGTATTACCTGTAACAACTGGAGATTTGAACTTGAAGTCACCACAAACAAACATCGATATGGAGGAAACAGACACCGAGGTCACCATAAGGCGGGGAAGGCCCCAACATGGACACGAACTCACCACGGAGGCCGAAACGGAGGGACACAGACTCTGAGATCATCAGGGGAACAGGATGCGGAGGGCCATCACAAAGACACGAACTCACCACAAACACCGATGTGGAGGGAAATAGATACCGAGGTCATCATGAGAACAGGGCGTGCAGGGCCCCAACGTGGACATGAAGTCACCGTAGACATCGATACTGAGGGAAACAGACACTGAGATAATCCAAAGAATGGGGAGCGAAGGGCCCCCCAAAATGGACACGAAGCCACCATGAAGACTGATATATAGAGAAAAAGACACTAAGGCCATCAAGGACAACAGGGAGTGGAAGGCCATCGAGGAAAACAGGGAGTGGAGGAGGGTCCCATCATGAACTGGAAGTCATCACAAACGCCACAAACACAGACATTGAAGCACATAAACACTGTCATCATGGGACATGTCCCGGGGGCCACCATATGGACCTTAAGTCACCACGAACACCGATATGAAGGGAAAATACACACCCAGGTCATCAAGGGAGTGAAACACCACATTCTTTGAATAACCTCCCTTATTTTTTTATGATTAATGGGGTTTAAGTTAGGTTATGCGTAAGTCAAGTCGTTAATCATGCCCCCCACTCCCACTCCCCCTGCGCCTCCTCTACTCCTG
>JADBJO010005184.1:221906-249406 GCA_016801955.1 Conus betulinus
CTCTCTCTCTCTCTTGCCTGCCTACCTGCCTGTCTTTCCGCCTGACTGTCTGTCTCTTTTCTCGAAGAGTTTCTCGTCTTGCAATACATAGGGTCGAGAGGAAAGAGAAAGAGCGGTGAGTGGGTTGGTCGGGTACAGCTTTCGTGACTTCCATTGGTCGCTGGCCTGTACGTATACATAACCTCACACAGCAGACCAGTGAAGAGAAGAACGGTATAAATTATTAGTTGAACACGTGTGTAGGGCGCCCCCACACACGCACTCTCCCTAAGCTCATTTTTTTTTCTTCTCTTGCTTGCATCGCATGGATCATTCAGCTTATTCAACCAGCCTTCTCACTTTCCTACTTTAGCTTTTAGTGCACGTATTCTTCAGACTACGTTCAACAGCAAGAATGTTTTGTGTACATTTTGCTGCATGTAGTGCTTGGCCTGCGTTCAGCCAGAAGAACTTCATCACCGTGACAGCCTAGATGTGGCCCTTTGCGGTCAGCTGGGCTATAAGCAACATCATCTTACCTTAACCAGAATATCTTTTGTATTCTTTTTTACTGCTTTTATTGCACATCCTGCGTTCAGCCAGCCAGACACTCCCCCCCCCCCCCCCCTTCTTTTTTTGCTGCATGTATTTGTGAGCCTGTGGTGAGCTAGAATATATTTTTGTTCCCATTCTTTTCACTGCATGTATTGCAGAGCCTGCGTTCAGCCAGAACACTTCCCATTCTCTGTGCTGCATGTATTGCTCCACCAGAACACTTTTCCCTTTCTTTTCGCTGCATGTATTGCTCCACCAGAACACTTTTTCCCTTTCTTTTCGTGCATGTATAGCTCCACCAGAACACTTTTTCCCTTTCTTTTCGCTGCATGTATAGCTCCACCAGAACACTTTTCCCTTTCTTTTCGCTGCATGTATTGCTCCACCAGAACACTTTTCCCTTTCTTTTCGCTGCATGTATTGCTCCACCAGAACACTTTTCCCTTTCTTTTCACTGCATGTATTGCTCCACCAGAACACTTTTCCCTTTCTTTTCACTGCATGTATTGCTCCACCAGAACACTTTTCCCTTTCTTTTCGCTGCATGTATTGCTCCACCAGAACACTTTTCCCTTTCTTTTCACCGCATGTATTGTTCCACCAGAACACTTTTCCCTTTTCTTTTCATTGCATGTATTGCTCCACCAGAACACTTTTCACTGCATGTATTGCTCCACCAGAACACTTTTCCCTTTCTTTTCACTGCATGTATTGCTCCACCAGAACACTTTTTCCTTTCTTTTCACCGCATGTATTGCTCCACCAGAACACTTTTCCCTTTCTTTTCACTGCATGCATTGCTCCACCAGAACACTTTTCCCTTTTCTTTTCACTGCATGTATTGCTCCACCAGAACACTTTTACCTTTCTTTTTGCTGCATGTATTGCTCCACCAGAACACTTTTCCCCTTTCTTTTCGCTGCATGTATTGCTCCACCAGAACACTTTTCCCTTTCTTTTTCAACGCATGTATTGCTCCACCAGACACTTTTCACTGCATGTATTGCTCCACCAGAACCTTTTCCCTTTCTTTTTCACTGCATGTATTGCTCCACCAGAACACTTTTCCCTTTCTTTTCATTGCATGTATTGCTCCACCAGAACACTTTTCCCTTTCTTTTCATTGCATGGATTGCTCCACCAGAACACTTTTCACTGCATGTATTGCTCCACCAGAACACTTTTCCCATTCTTTTCATTGCATGGATTGCTCCACAGAACACTTTTCACTGCTTGTATTGCTCCACCAGAACACTTTTCCCTTCTTTTTGACTGCATGTATTGCTCCACCAGAACACTTTTCCCATTCTTTTCACTGCATGTATTGCTCAGTCTGCGTTCATCCAGAACACTTTTTCCTTTCTTTTCACTGCATGTATTTTTTCAGTCTGCGTTCAACCAAAACGCGTTTTTCCATTCTTTTTACTGCATGTATTGGTCCGCTTGTGATCGGTCAGAACGGTCCCCCCCCCCCCCCCCCCCCCTCATTCTTTCTACTACATATGTTGTACATCCTTCGTTCATCAAGAATTATTCTATCATTCTTTTTTTTTACTGCATGTATTGCTCAGTCTGCGTTCAGCCAGAACGCTTTTTTCCATTCTTTTTACTGCATGTATTACACACCTTGTTTTCAGGCAGAACGCTTTTTCTCTCATTCTTTTTACTGCATATATTGCTGAACCGGTAGTCATCAAGAATACTTTTTTTTTTTTTTTTTTTTTTTTTTTTTTTTCTGCATTTTTTGTCTTGTATTGAACTGAGCCTGCGTTCAGCTAGAACGCTATTCCCATTCGCTTTACTGCACGTATTGCTCAGGCTGTGTTCAGCCAGAATACTTATTTCCTTTCTTTTTACTGCATGTATATACACAGCCTGCGTTCAGCCAGAACAGATTTTTTTCCAGTGTACGTTTTTGCTGTATCTATCGTTCATTTTGCGGTCAGTCGGCATAATTTATTTACTGGTTTTTTTTTTTTTTTTTTTTTTTTTCAGTCGCTTACATTGTTCAGTCTGCAGTCCATCGTACTTTTTTCCTCCTCCTTGTGACCACATTTCTCGTTTAGCCGATGTTCAGGGGGAATTACTCTTTCCTGTTTTTTTTTTTTTTCTGCATGTACCGTTCAACCCACATTCGTCCAGGACATCTGTTCAGCCATTTTCTCTCTCTCTCTCTCTCTCTCTCTCTCTCTCTCTCTCTCTCTCTCTCTCTCTCTCTCTCTCTCTCTCAGCGATATATGAAATTTCACTACGTATGTGAGATCTCTGAATGTAGTTCAATTCTTGGCTTTCTTCAGCTTGATAAAGAAAGAGCAAACAGCAACATTTATGACATTAAGTTGCCATTGATGGAGTTAGATAACACTTTCGTAATAAAAAAAAAAAGAAAAGATGTGTGCCCTGGTATCATAATGACGCACCACATTCGTCCACGTCATATGAAGATGGAAGTTGGCGTTTTTTTTTCCTGTAGAGGCAGATGTTCACTTTTGTCTTTCATGCACACCTAATGCTTGTGCATTATCTACAAGCCTCGTATGGGCCACAGCAGTCAGCTGGGCTATAGTCAAGTTCTGTTTAATGTAATCTCACAGTACAGTCCTCTGTTACTGATTTTGTGTGTCGTGTTTCTGTTGCGCTTCCATTTACTGTACTTGATTTGACTGGGTAGAGATGATGACGCGTCGCTCATGTTCCAGATTCCTCCGGTGACGCTGACCTCTGAGGATGTTTGCAGCTTCAAATGGCGGACAGGGCCGCCTGGATGGAGCGGTGTTCGCACTGTGTGGATGATACTGGCGGTTTACTCCCTTTAACCATGAAATGTCAAATGACGAATGTTTGGGGCAGCGCACGACCACACGTGAATCTGATCGTTGCTCGTGGGTAGTTTCCATTGAAGCATTTAAAGCTGTTGTGATATACAAAGTCACATTTTCCTGCCGATGTCGCTTGTAAACCAGCTCTATACACGCTTGCATGTATCAACAACGTTGCTGTGTTCCTCATTCCGGCAGTCAGTTTACTCAGCAGTACCATTGGGGGGGAAATAAAAAAGAAGTCGAAGTATGTACGGTAGAAATTGTGCTGTCTGATTTTACCAGGCTTCAGAGGCTCATGATCCCTCCACCCCCTCCCCCCCCCCCCCCCCGCCTCCCCCCCCCCCTACCCCAATCCCCCTTCCGTAGTACCCCCACGCACCCTCCCTTGCCTCCCTACCCAATCCCCTCCGTAGTACACACGCACCTTCCACCTCATCTACCCCTCTCCTCCTCTCCATCTCTCTCTCTCTCTCGTCTGTCTGTGCTCTCTCTCTGTCTGTCTGTGTCCCTCTGTCTGTCTGTCTGTCTCTCTCTCTCTCTCTCTCTGTCTCTGTCTGTCTGTTGTGTCTCTGTCTGTCTGTCTGTCTGTCTGTCTCTCTCTCTCTCTCTCTCTCTCTCTCTCTCTCTCTCGCTCTCTCTCTCTCTCCCCAGCTCTACCGGTGTGGGGGTCAGTTGACGTGTCATCCAGTGAAGTGATGATCTGATCTGAATTGTTGTCAGCGCTCTGCCACTGCTAAGGAAACTATTCCTCCTGAAACTATTGGAAACTGGGTCCAATGGACATACGCAGCTCACATCTCTCTCTCTCTCTCTCTCTCTCTCTCTCTCTCTCTCTCTCTCTCTCTCTCTCAAAATAAATGTTCGTTCATTCATTCGTTTGTTCGTTCATTCTCTCTCTGTCTGTCTGTCTGTCTCTGTCTGTCGTCTGTCCGTCTGTCTGTCTGTCTCTTTCTGTCTCTCTCTCTCTCTCTCTCTCTCACTCTCTCTCTCTCTCTCTCTTCATAATCTAATCTCACCCCTTTTCTCGCCAAAGTTTTTTTTTCTCTAGCTATCTTGTTCTTTTTCTCTCTCTCTCTCTCTCTCTCTCTCTCTCTCTCTCTCTCTCTCTCTCTCTGCTCTCTCTCTCTTCATAATCTAATCTCACCCCTTTTCTCGCCAAAGTTTTTTTTCTATAGCTATCTGTTCTTTTCTCTCTCTCTCTCTCTCTCTCTCTCTATCTCTCTCTCTCCCTCCCTCCCTCTCTCTCCCCCCTCTCTCTCCCTCTCTCTCTGTAGTGTGAATAACCCACTGCGTCTTACTCCTTCCTCCCACCGCCATCTCCTCTCTCTTAGTCTGCATGCATCTCCTGTTGATCTCTGTCTGTCTGTTTGCCTGTCTGTCTGTCTCTCTTCCACTCCTGTCTGTCTGTCTGTCTGTCTGTCTGTCTGTCTGTCTATCTCTCTCTGTGACTGTCTTTTGGCTGTCTGTTTGTCTGTCTGTCTCTCAGTCTGTCTCTCAAAAATGATTGCTAACATAATAATGTATTTCTCTTTCCTTTTGGGGGGCACATACACAAAACGCTCATAAACAAGCGACATCGGATCTCTCTGTCTGTCTGTCTGTCTGTCTGTCTGTCTGTCTCTCTCTCTCTCTCTCTCTCTCTCCCAACATCCCTCTCCCCAACAACCCCACCATCCTCCTTATCCTCTCTCTCTCTCTCTCTCTCTCTCTCTCTCTCTCTCTCTCTGCATACCGTCGCCGCCCGCCCACCCGCTCGCCCACCACTGGGAAGCAGCGAAGCCGTGGCAACACCAGTGTCAGTTTACCTACAAGGGTGGTGGAGGGGGGTGGTGGTGGTGGTGGGGGTGGGGGTGGGATGGGGGTGAGCGAGTGTTTGTGGCGGGGTGGCCTTTGACAGCGAGTTGTCTTGCCCCCCTTTCAATTAAAGCCCCTCTCCGATTGCGCATGCTCCACATATCCCAACATGGCTCCCGGGTCTCTCTCTCTCTCTCTCTCTCTCTCTCTCTCTCTCACACACACACAAACACACAACACACACACTGAAAATAATCATTCCCCCTTAGCTTCTAAATCTCTGTGAAACATAATCGTTCAGATTTGTGTGTTGGCTTGTGCTGGTAATGAGAACGGGGAAAAAAAAAAAACGTGGAAGTGAGAGAGATCTTGGCTTGCCCCATCAACCCCCCCCCCCCCACCCCCACCCCCACCCCCCACCCCGGGCCGGCCAGGGCTGGTTGTAAAGCAGATTAAAAGGATTGAGGCGATCAGGGGGTGTGGTGTGTAGTCCCATTAACCCCTGTGTCCTCAGCCACTTTTGAAGTCGGGTACGAATGGATCGACAGACAGGGGTGGGTGGGTGGGCGGCGGGGGAGGGTTGGGGGGGTGGGGAGAGGCATCTGACTCTGCTCTTTTGTTCGTGATGAAGGGGGTAGAAAGACATAAACAGGCAAGGTGGTGGGGTGGGTGTGGGGGGGCATTTTACTAGCTCCTTTTGTTCTTGATGAAGGAGGGCATATACATGTACAGACGGGGCATTAATACTTGCAGCTGATATGGCGCGATACCAAAATGTGGTTACAAGAAAATTGGTAATATATTGGTAATGTGTGGTGGACGGAGGAGTGTAAAATAGCGGTGACATCAAAGCACAAGGCATTTAAGTCATGGATTAGAAATAAGACTGAAGAAAAATTTTCTGTCCATGAAAATACAGAAAAATATTTGCAAAAAGGTCATTGCCCAAGCAAAACAGACATATTGGGAAATATTTTGCAACTCGGAGATTACAGAATCAAAGGATATGTACAAGGTTTGGAAAAAAAATAAAAGAGATGAAAAAATCGTAACAGGACACAGTCTTTTCCTGTGAAACTAGATACGGAATATCCAACTGCTTGGGATAAAGCTGAAGCATTTGTGAATACTTTTTCATGTAACAGTTGTTCTGCAAGTCTGAATTCAGAGGCTAAGCTTTTTAGAACAACCGAAGAAGAAAAAGATATGTATTCAGACCCTAGCCCAATCCAAGAACACTATTTAAATTCTCCTTTACAAAATTACAGAATTGAAAGAAGCTTTAGCTTCTGTTTCTTCTTCGATTTCAGCAGTTGGTCTAGATGGCGTTTCTTACCAGATGCTCTGTCACATGCCTTCTTCTTGGATAGGTTTGCTACATTCTTTATTCCAAAAAATGTTGGGATATTGGCGCTATTCCTAAAATCTGGAAGAGTTCAGTAGTTGTACCAGTTCTAAAAGAGGGCAAAAATTAGATCTTCGGTTAACAGCTATAGACCAATTTCACTTACTTCTCATGTTGGAAAAATTATGGAAAAAATATACTCAAGCGGATCACTTTTTATTGTGAAAAAAATAACATCATTCCAGTTCAGCAGGCTGGCTTTAGGAAAGGGAGATGCACTACAGATCATTTTGGTTAAGCTTACTACTCAGGTCAAACGTCAATTTTTTCACGAAGAAAAAGTACACTAGCCACATTTTTTGACGTGAAAAAAAAAAGGCTTATGACAGGTTTGGCATGCAAGATTATTGTTCAAATTAAAGGAGATGGAATTTGTGGCAAACTGTATGCATATATTAAGCCTTTTTGAAGGATAGACACATGTGTACAAAAATTGGCAATACCTACTCATCTCTCAGAAGTGTAGATATGGGGATTCCACAAGGTTCAATCATTGCTCCGATTTTATTTTCCATTTTTGTTTATGATCTTCCAAAAAGCTTTGTCTAAGAACACACATGTGGTTCAATACGCTGATGATATTGCAGTTTGGATAAACACCAGTTTAAGAAAAAGTTCGAATAAGAGGATTATCAGTCATGTACAGACAATTTATCAACAGGAACTAAACAAGTTATCAAATTATATAAAAAACGAATGGGTTTAAAATTGTCAGGTGAAAAAAACATGTTTGCTGCTATTTAATAATGGTGAAAATCCTTCCATATTACCTATTTTGAAATTAGAGGATAATATCTTGAAATATCAAAAACTGTGTTAAATTTTTAGGAGTCTTTTTGACAACAAAACTTAGTTGGAAAAAGCATATAGAACATTTATTAACCAAGGCAAGAAAAAGACTAAACTTTTAAAAAATAATCAACTATCAGCCTTGGGGGCAAGACACAAAAACTCTATTGCATTTGTCTACTTCTTTAGTTCGATCCAAATTAAAGTATGGCCAAGAAGTGTATTATTCTGCTCCAAAACACCTGTTAAAAAAGCTAGAAAGTTTGGATAGCAAAGCAGTGAAACTGGCCTTAGGTGTACCAGTTCATGCAAATACTATCAAAAGTTATCAAGCTGCAGAGGTTTTACCTTTTCGAGAACAACGGCTCTTAGACGTATCAAAATATGTGATTAGAAGTCTGTCAGTTAAGAACTCAGTTACAGCAGAACTATTGATGGATTCGAACAAAGATTATCCCAAACGAGCTAGAAATATTTTATATTTACAACCAATTAGAAATTAAGATCCCCCTGGGAGCATTGTGTGGAANTATCAAAATATGTGATTAGAAGTCTGTCAGTTAAGAACTCAGTTACAGCAGAACTATTGATGGATTCGAACAAAGATTATCCCAAACGAGCTAGAAATATTTATATTTACAACCAATTAGAAATTACGCGTATAAGCTTATGTCTGATTGTAACATTGATTTATCAACAGTTTCTGAAGATCCCATCACGCCTAAGATTCCCCCTTGGGAGCATTTGTGTGGAAATTTTGATTATAATTACACAAGTGTTTCTAAAACTGAAAACGTTAATCTCTTGGTTAGTGAGGTCAGAGTTCATCTTGACAATTTTTATAGCAATCACCTGAAAATTTACACTGATGGCTCAGTCCTAGATAACATTGGTAGTGGTTCTGGTTTTGTCATTCCTAGCCTAAATGTGAAAAAGAAATATCATCTTGGCAAAGGGTTTTCCATATTTACAGCAGAATTATATGCAATATTGATGGCTTTGAGCTACATTTATGATGCTCCCATGCCTTTTCATAATATCTCATATGTGTTGATTCAAAATCTGTCTTGCAGTCTCTGGAACATTGGGATGGTAAGGGTCGGAAAGATTGCTTTTTGATATTCATCACCTCATACACTGTTTAAGGATTCATGGAATATGTATTGACTTTTGCTGGGTTCCCTCTCATAGTGGGTTGCAATGGAATGAAGCAGCAGATATACTTGCTAAAACTGGAGCTAAACATTGCCTCGATTGTAATTATTATCTTCACTGAAAACATCATCTTATCAGAAATGTTGCTAAAGTTAGAAAATTGTGTTTATAACAGAAATTGTGGAGAAAATCTGAAATATGTAAATAATTGTCCTCGTCACATTTCCAAGATAGTAACAAAACTCAAGTTAAATGCATGGAACACAAAGTATTCTTGCCATGTTTTTTTGTACTTGTGGTAATCCTATTTCAGTGCATCATTTGTTGGTAGAATGTTCTGTCTGTCTTAACTCCAATCTATAAAGAAAATTCTATTGATATCAACGTCCAAGATATCGATCAAATATTGTCCGGCCCTTCTATCATAAACATTGCTACCATTATCGCACATTCTAAAATTGCCAAGTTGCTTTGATGCGTGTTTATTTTTACCACTAATTCAAAAAGTTATTGTTGTTACACACACACACACACACACACACACACACACACACACACACACACACACACACACTAATACTGAGTCGTGACACTCAACCTCTAGTGGTTTGTACCTGAATAACTAGAAAGAGGTCACACACACACACACACACACACACACACACACACACACACACACACACACACACACACACACACACACACACACATACACGCGCGCGCACACACGCACACAATCCGGCCAAACCAATCCTGGACTAATCCTGCAAGGATTAGACCAACAGAACGCGAGCAAGCAAGGAAACGAGCAAAAACTATCAATAAACAGATGACTGATTTAAAACAAACAAACAAACAAACAAAAAAACCGCCTTTGCCTGCAGCAAGGTTCAGCGTTTGATGCATCATTAAGAGGACGAATAAGAATCTCTTTCACAATGTTCAATAAATCACTGTCACACATCAAAGTCACCGCCTCCAGCTTAAAATTTCATCCCTAAAATGTGCAATCTCACTGGAAAAAAAAAAAAAAACAAAAAAAGTAACGACAAAAAAGCATGTGAATATGACAGAAAATAAATTGAAACTTTTTTTTTTTTTTTTGAAAGAGAGGGGGTTAGTTACCGCCAAGGACACAGACCAACAGAGCACAGGGCAAGATACAATGCATTTTGACGTCTTGGGTCTTCTTTAGTGGAAAACAAATAACTGTTTATTTATTTATTTATTTTTATTTTCGCGTGAAGAAGACCCAGGAGGTCGAAATGCATTGTGTCTTGTCCTGTACTCTGTGTCCTTGGCGGTAACTAAACCCTTCTCTTTCTAAATTTTGCTTCATTTTCCGCCCTCAGTCACTCCATTTTGAAACTTAACTTAAACACATGTTTGAATTGTCAACACTTGCGGCATAAAGAGTGAATATTTAATACGGGAACAGCGTGTTCTTATGGTTCATAGCCTACTTGTCTTGACCCGTGTTCTCACTGCTAATTACAATTGAAAATACATACATGTTCCGAAGCACGCGAGACTGGAAAGATCTATTACAGTCCGATGTGTTCAAATTGGGAAAAAAAAATCGGGTGTGCATTAGGAGGGCAAAAGTGATAATAACATCAGATTTCCCTTGCTGGGAAACTGTGTCAAATGGCTGGATTGACACTGATGCCTGGACAAATCGGGACAGGTGTGACGCATTAAGTGTGTTGTTGTTGTTGCTGTTTTCGAGTAAGATATGAAACACATCATAAGGTGTGTTGATGACAAATTTGAATATTTGCTCTCTCTCTCTCTCTCTCTCTCTCTCTCTCTCTCTCTCTCTCTCTCTCTCTCTCTCTCTCTCTCTCTCTGTAGACAACAAAGATTCCTTTCTTGCTAGGAGTAGTGCCCCCAGGAGAGACATGTACAAATCTCCCCTAGACATCAGCCACAAAGGTTTAGTCAAACTAGCAAAGAACATCAAGTACTCTGTTAGTACCTCATCTAAACACACACACACACACACACACACACCACACACACACACACACACACACACACACACACATACACACACACACTCATACACACACGTGCACACACACACACACACACACACAGACACACACACACACACACACACACACACACACACACACACACACACACACACACACACACATACACACACACACACACACACACAAAACGCGCGCACATGCCTGCGCGCACACACATACACGCGCGCGCACACACACACACACACACACACACACACATGTGCCCACGCACACACATGGGCCGATGCCCGCACATCATACACACACGTGTACATCTACTACACACACACACACACACACACACACACACACACACACACACACACACACACAAAAAAAAAATGGTAGATAGGTACTAAAGGTCTGACCAGCGCGTCAGGCTAATGCGTAGGTCAGACATCTGCTGAGTCGTAGCCACGAGACCCTCTTTCTACAATTGTCTCATCTTAGTTGTTAATTCATTTATCCATCAGCTTCAAATCATGCGTAGTGTGGTCTAAAAACTTAGCGGATGTGGTGTAGCGTATATGGTCCGCACGCAGTGACGCCTCCTTGATGAAACTGAAACTGAAACATCTAAACACACCTCCGCCCTGCTGCAAGACACAGATGTCAGTATCACACACACGCCACACACCATCAGTTTCATCATAGACGTAGAGAAAGAAAGTTTCTTTTCACGTCTCTGGTTTCATGGTCCGGCCAGTGCTGCTCAACTGTCCCAGCGCTACGCTTCAGCGGTCACCCCAACGCAGTACAACGCAGGCCACGCCCCCTTGTTGAGAGCCCCAGCTTCTCAGATTCCGATGACTAGCCATGTGAGTACTACAGTGACCAACACAACACACGCAGAGCCCCATTCCCCAACCACTGCCCACGTACGGCACCGTTGTTTCCGTCGCAGTGCCTCCCTCCACCCCCCACTAATCCTCTAAGGCCATTGCTGAAGCAGTGCGATTGCTAGGCCTACAGGCAGCCTGTGGCCCTTTCTTCAGCATGAAGGCTTCTTCTCTGGAAGCATCACTGTTTGTCTTTGTAAGAATCATCCCTTCCACATCCACCAGCCCCATAAAAAAGGCTGTGAGTAATTAGACGTGTGTTATATGTGCAAGTGCTTGATATAAGTGTGTGTGTGTGTGTGTGTGTGTGTGTGTGTGTGTGTGTGTGTGTGTGTGTGTGTGTGTGTGAAGAACAAGAACAAGAACATATTTTATGCCATTGTGTGTGTGTGTGTGTGTGTGTGTGTGTGTGTGTGTGTGTGTGTGTGTGTGTGTGTGTGTGTGTGACTTTCATCCTTCCCATGCCAGACTGAGAACACTAATCTATGGATACTACTTGTGCGTGTCATTATCTTTTTTTAGCAATAATTATTATCTTTTCACATCGGCATCTATTGTTGACAGTGATCACCACAGTGGCTGCGCAGGAACATTTATGTTCTACTGATTTACTTAACGAAGCCACTTGCGTTACTAAAGAGATTTCGCCCCATGTTTCCCAAACGACTGAAGTGTGTGGATCGTGAATCAGAGCTGCGTCTACTGGTGAAGACTGCCAAGGAACCTGGGGTTCATCACACACAGTGTTGATGCCTGAGGCTACCGAATTTGTTTACGATTGTCTCTCTGCAAGTGAAGACTCGACCGTCTACACAGCCAAAGCTAACCGTTGATGGCTTCTTTACTGCCGCTGCAAACGAAAGTCCAGCAGTTGGTTGGCTGTTCATGACAATCTTTTTTTGCCTCGATGAACGGGATTCTTTGTTCTGTCTTGACTCTCTGAATTCCTCTCTCTTTTTTTCCATGTAGGGCAGGTCTTAGATAGTGATGAGTGGTTGCCTCCACAGTTGGCACTGAGTGGTGAACCGTCACACACACCCTGGTGGACTGGCTGGCAGCAGGTACCACCCACCTCTTGTTCCGTACATCGATTCCTCACATGACCAAACCTCTGGCACTTGAAGCAGCGCAGAGGAGAGGAGATGTACAAAGATACTGGGACTCTCAGATAGCCCACCTTGATTGACTGTGGAAGTGATGTCGAGCAAAATG
Source organism: Conus betulinus (assembly GCA_016801955.1). Classification (NCBI taxonomy): domain Eukaryota; kingdom Metazoa; phylum Mollusca; class Gastropoda; order Neogastropoda; family Conidae; genus Conus; species Conus betulinus. The sequence continues at coordinate 234,496 of JADBJO010005184.1, forward strand.
TCAAGAAGAGGGTGTCAGTGGGGACTCTGTCATGGCCGTTGCGCACGAGAACTCCATAGACGTTGGTCACTCCCTGCGATGCAAGTTCTGCATTGATCTCTGCCTCCGACACTCCTCTTAGATCCCTGCATATAATTACTCCCTTGCATGAGTTGAGAGTCTTGTGTGGAGACACCCCGATCGGATGATCAACCAAAGAAGTGGATTTCAGCAACATTTGTGAATGAAGCTTGGAAGAGCACGTGTGTGTGTGTGTGTGTGTGTGTGTGTGTGTGTGTGTGTGTGTGTGTGTGTGTGTGTGTGTGTGTGTGTGTGCGTTTGAGTGTGTGTGTGTGTGTGTGTGTGTGTGTGTGTGTGTGTGTGTGTGTGTGTGTGTGTGTGTGTGTGTGTGTGTGTGTGTGTGTGTGTGTGTGTGTGTGTGTGTGTGTATGTGTGTGTGTGTGTGTGTGTGTGTGTGTGTGTGTGTGTGTGTGTGTGTGTGTGCCTGCGTACGTGCGTGCGCGCGTAAGCGCGCGCGCGCGCGCGCGTCGTGTGTGTGTGTGTGTGTTGTTGTTGATCTCTCTCTCTATCTCTCTCTGTCATTCTGTCTCTCTCTCTCTGCGCGCGCGCGCACGCTTGTGTGTGTGTGTGTGTGTGTGTGTGTGTGTGTGTGTGTGTGTGTGTGTGTGTGTGTGTGTGTGTGTGTGTGAATAGGTGTGTGCGCGTGCGCGCGAGGGCGTGCGATTTCCTGTCGTCCCATACATGCTTATTCTCTCTCTCTCTCTCTCTCTCTCTCTCTCTCTCTCTCTCTCTCTCTCTCTCTCTCTCTCTCTCTGAGCGCTCAAGTACGTGCTCTCTTTGTCTCATCTACTTATCATGATGTTCTTTTTTCATATATGATTTGATATGCATTTGGTTAATTAAAATTTGGTCAGTTTTTTTTCCTGGAGTATGTGACACATAATTATGATTAATATGTTTGTCTTTAATATGATTTTCTCCATTAGTGATTTCAGTTTTACTTGTTTAATGATTCTCTTCAGACCTCTCTCTCTCTGTCTCACTGTCTCTCTCTCTCTCTCTCTCCCTCTCTCCCCCGTCTCTCTCTCTGTCTCTCTCTCTGTCTTTCTCTCTCTCTCTCTGTCTGTCTTTCTCTGTCTTTCTCTCTCTCTGTCTGTCTTTCCTTTTTCCATTTTTTTTTCATTGTATTATTTCAACGCATGCCACTAAGTTTTTTCATACCCTCTGCATGTGTTCCCGCCGTGTCAAAAGTTATTACATTTTGTGCTTTACTACTTCTTTCCATTTCTTGTGTACGCTCTCTCTCTCTCTCTCTCTCTCTCTCTCTCTCTCTCTCTCTCTCTCTCTCTCTCTCTCTCTCTCCTTTTTTTCAATTGCATGTCACTATGCTGCGTACCTTCCGCGTATTTTCATGCCTTATGAAAAAATGATTATATATGTTGCATATGTTGTATCTTGTCACTTTTCCCCATTACTCATCAAAAATGATTACTCATTGTGCTTTTGATTCTTCTTCCCATTTTTATGTCCACCACTCCCTTACTTCCCCTTCACTGTTTGTGTGAGTGTGTGTGTGTGTGTGTGTGTGTGTGTGTGTGTGTGTGTGTGTGTGTGTGTGTGTGTGTGTGTGTGTGTGTGTGTGTGTGTGTGTGTGTGTATGCGCGCGCGCGCGCGTGTGTGTAGATGTAGGTGAGTGTGCGCAAACGCGCGAGGATGTGTGACTTCCTGTTATCTCATGTGTGTTTACTCTCTCTCTCTCTCTCTCTCTCTCTCTCTCTCTCTCTCTCTCTCTCTCTCTCTCTCTCTCTCTCTCGCTCTCTCTCTCTTCTCACTTGCACAAGCGCGTTCAAGTACATGCTCTCTTCGTCTCATCTCCTTATTATGATTTTGCTCGTATATGATTTGATATGTATTGATTCATTATTCTTAGTCAGCTCTTTCCTGAGTTATATTGCACATATCATTCATGTGTTTGTCTTTAAGTTGATTTTCATCTGTGAGTGGTTCAGTTTTGTTTCCAATGATTCTCTCCAGTTGGGTCTCTCTCTCTCTCTCTCTCTCTCTCTCTCTCTCTCTCTCTCTCTCTCTCTCTCTCTCTCTCTCTCTCTCACTCTTTCTCTCTCTCTGTCTCTCTCTCTGTCTCTTCCTGTCTCTGTCTCTTTCTTTCTTTCATTTTTTTTTTTCATTTCATTACTTTTGATGCATGCTAATTTTTTTTGTTTTATCATACCTCCTACATATGTTTATGCCGAGTCAAAAATTATTACATTTTGTGCTTAATTACTTTTTCCCATTTCTGTCCCCCCCCCCCCCCCCCCCCCTCCCTTCCACCCCCCCCTCTCTCTCTCTCTCTTCCTTTCTTTTTTTTTTTTCAAATTCAACGTCACTTTGCTAAATACCTTCTGCGTATCTTCATGCCTTATAGAAAATGATTACATTTTGTGCCCTGTTTTCACACAAACACACACACACACACACACACACACACACACACACACACACACACACACCACACACACACACACACACTGTCTCTCTCTCTCGCGCGCGCTCTCTCTGTCTGTCTGTCTGTCTGTCTGTATCTCTCTCTCTCTCTCTCTCTCTCTCTCTCTCTCTCTCCTCTCTCTCTCTCTCTCTGTGCGCGCGTGCGCGCATGTGTGTTCTCCAAATTCTGTACGTACTTTGTCATATTCATTTTACTATCTGTTTTTATACATGCTAATTGTTGTACGTTATAGTACATTTCCATATCCCCCCCCCCCCCCCCCCAGCCCCCACTCTCACTTCTTCCCCTTCATTATTTCATTACTTTTTTATCTTTTTTTTTTTCATTTCTCTTCTATTTTCATTTGATGTTGCACTATGATTGCTTGACCGCCTTGCTTGTTTGGTTGTTTGCTTTCTTCCATTATTTCATTTTACTGCATGCTGTAGTCCCTACTCAGGGCGAGCACTGGATGTGAGAAAGCGCGTCAGTGCGTATCTATTATCCTCGTAAATAAAGAAGTTTATCTTTTCTTCTTCTTCTTTTTTTCTTCTCTCCTCTCCTCATCCTCTCCTTCTCCTCCTTTCTTCTCTCTCTCTCTCTCTCTCTCTCTCTCTCTCTCTCTCTCTCTCTCTCTGTGTGCGTGTGTCTCGTGAGCTTTGTCCTATATTAGCGAGGAATCAGAGTATTTCTTACGGTATTGAAGAAATCACATTTTAAGACATAATGAAGCTCGTCTCCCAGCTCGAGCTACACACCCAAAAGATTGGCTCTCATCCAGGTATATAAAAAAGTGGCTTCTTTGACACCGTCACCTATGATTAGATGTTCTAGAATGCAGTAATGATGTTTCTGATAGTACAAGCATGTAGTTTTTTTTTTTTCTCGATGAAATTCATTATCAAATAGCCGGTACTTATGAAAAAAACATTATTTGCTTTAATGTCATTCATTCATTTGTGGTTTTGGTCTTGCAAACAGCGAGGTAATTTGATCTTACGGCATTGTTAAAGTCAGTTCACATTTATTGTGCCATATCGATGAAATCTCTAAATCGCTTGGTAGGTTTTTTTCTTCAATTTACAAAGATACCTTGACGGGCAACCACTTTACGATTCAAGTCGTAGATGGACGCAGTGCTGGACAATTCAGAATATTTGAAATCGCTGGCTTTCGCAAAGAGAAAAAGCATTTTACCTTTACCAAACGCTTCTAGTGCAAACTGACCCATTTCATCATGAACTGTATTGATTAGGGTTATCTTATTTAGTCTGAAAATCAACTTGTAGAAACAAGTTGGAGTTTGCTTAACTGGTTCGACGCATACGGACATTAGATTTCACGACCATATAGTGGTGTGTGCAAAACCCTTTTTTTTTTTTTTATCGAAAATTTCTGTCTGAATTTCATGAGACATCATGCATCTGGGCATATTCTTATTACTGCTATTAAACGCGCCTCTGGAAAATATTGAATTTGCTATTGCAATAAAAGTACACACCGAAGCACAGGAACGTAGAAACTACTTCCACGTTTTGTCCAATATAGATAAATGAAAGCAAGCATCTGTTTTCACCTCTAAGAAAAAAAACGACAAAAAAATTGGTTTTGTTAACATTATTGTTTTTTGTTTCTATAAACAGAACATTGCAATCTCGCACTCCATGCTTTTTTTTTTCCTCCTAAACTTCAGCACTCTGGGCTCAAATCGTTGTGTTGTCGGCGTAAAACAATGATGATTTTTTTTTTTTACAATGGCATTTTCATCGTTACTTTCACAGACTTCAACATGCTAAAACAAGGGATGACATGACATTCATTTTTTTTAAAAAAGTGATTGCTTGCAAATCGTTTAAGAGCAGAACAGTAGAGGATGTACGTTTTTCGCCCAGGAATAGAACGGAAATAATCAGACTACTAGTTATCAACCTGTGCACATGGCTTGGCTAGACTACATATCTTTAATGACATGTAGCATCTTAATGTAAGATTTTTGTTTAAAAGTTTTCGTCACAAGAAAAGTTTTTCTTAGATCAATAAAAACTTTTGCAAAATCAAAAAAAAAAAAAAAATCAAATACAATTGTTTCCTTTCTTTGGGGAGGGGGGAGAGGAGGATTTGAGGACGCATGAATATGCACCAGGGACTCTGTGTGCCCAGAAGATTTGCTCGTTTGTCTTGTACATCGCATGAAATAAACTGATTTTTCCGCTCCGCTATGGTTGTATTTGAAAGAGGGGGAAATGCGTAAAGACCCTCTCTCACCGTGTCGTGGATATTCAAGCATGCGTATCTCACAGTCTGCGATAGAGTTTGACTTTCTGGTTTCAGTAAAACTATACACTGATGTAAGACACACTGCAATGTAGTCAGTACTATGTCTGTGTTGGCACACGTTTAAATAAAAAAGAGAAAAAAAAAATATCGGCTTTATGTATTTGAGGGAAGCTGACAAAGATATGGCACAGGACTGACAACAATGGAGATCTGTCGTAGCGTTATTAAACGAGTGTTTATTTCTCGTCTTCCATTGATCTGTAGACGCTAATTTCATGAATATGAATGCAGTGTTCAGGAAACCAGCTAGATGGTGCCAGAGCACGTAAGCCATGTAGAAGTTCAGCGTGGAAAAAAAGTGAAGATGTGTAGGCATCGACAGCACATAACAGTTGTTGTCAACAGCTTTTGCTGCCTCACCTGGTCAACTTTCAACAAGTTGTGAATTTAGATAGTAGGTCAGGACTAACGAGGGCGCCCCAGCCTTGGCTTATTACCCGCTCTAATGATTGCCCTCTAATATTACACTACAACATTTCTTTATTCTATTCTTGTTTAGTTTCCTTGACAGTTGTCTCGTTTTACGGCTTTTAATTACCACCTGCGTTGTCCTCTGATGTCATACTTGTTAAATTTGTCGTTTATATTCGGCAGAGTTAGTTTATACTCGGCACAATTGAACAACAAACATCAAACAACAGGCGTATTGAAAGTGTAGTAGGAGTAGGAGGACCCTAAGAGACAATCGTTCCAAAATTGTAAACAGCTGATTTACTTTAAACTTTGGATTAATGAACTGCAAAACGTTTCCCTCTCTTACATGAGGACAATGTCTGCTGCTATAGTGTTGACTATAAGACACACGACTACAACATTTCCATTTTATATTGGCAGGCAATATCTACTACTGCAGTGTTCAAAATAGAACACAACTATAGCTATTCTACCCCGCGTTGATACTTATACTCTTGTAGAGTTGAGAAAGACATATAACTGTAACATGCCCATCTCCTATTTACAGACAGTGTCCTCTAGCACAGTGATGAAAGGGATACACAGCTACATCATTTGCATCCGATATTTACAGATACTGCCTACTGTTGCTTTGTTGAATAATATGAAACATAACGGTAGCAGTTCGATCTCAAATGCTCTCTCTGTGCTATAGCAGATTAGGCCATGGCGTCGCGATGTTTTCGCAAAGCACGGAAAGGTGACGTCACCAGTGGACGTCACTTCAGCAACAGGGACGATTCCCATATCCCTGCAAAGGTTGAAGGAGAAAGTCATCGGATAACACTGTGCCGAAAGTTGAAGATTTGCGCAGAATCAACGGGGATGGAAGCTGCAATCAACTTTCAACAGATGTACACTATACCCGTGAGTATTATGACGGCGAGGACGATGATGATGGTAATGATAATCTTGATGATCATGATAATGATTGTGATGATGATGATATTGACGGTGACGACGACGACGGCGATGACGGTGATGATGATAATGATGATGATGATGATGATGATGATGATGATGATGATGATGATGATGATGATCGGGATGAAAACTTCAAGAAATGTACAGCAGCAAAACGTCTATAATGTACTGGTGATTATGACGACGGCTACGACCACATGGTCGATAATAATGATTGTAATGATGATGCAGCCTTCGCTCAAAAGGAAGCCAGGAGGAAGGAAAGTCAACGACAGTCATAGCAGATAATTATCATTGTTCACGTGCAGCAAATGCAGCAGAATATGCCACTCGCGAGTCGGACGGTACAGCCACTCGCAAAAATGCAGATCATCCCAACAGAGGATGCTTCACCATCATCTCCAGAAGACGGAAGGATGCCGACGACGACGAATAAAGATGCTGCTGTGTACGTTGATGATGTCGATGGCAGGGATGGAAGCTACAATGAACTTTTCAGCAGATTCATACGGTGCCTCCGAGTGATAGTGACAACGACGACGACGACGACGACGACAACGACGACGATGATGATGATAATGATGATGATGATGATGATGATGATGATGATGATGATGATGATAAACAATCAAGACTGCACCAATAATCCAAGTAAGAGCAGTTCATGTTTCTGGGGATTCTGTCACTATTTTTTTTTTTTTTTTTTAGCTTTAAACACTCAGACTTCAGAGTTATATGCATTAAAGCGAAGCATTTTCTCTGTATATGCATTGTACAAAAATATTCCCGAAGGCTACGACAATGAGCCATTTGCTTATTATTCATTTTCCCTGTGTTCCTCAGCTCTTCGTTTGTCCCCTGGCCACCTCTATGGTGGACATTTGCGTCGAAAGACAGCACAGTGATGTGAAAGTAGCATGCCAGAGAGAGAGAGAGACAGTGATGTGAAAGTAGCATGCTAGAGAGAGATGAGAGAGAGAGGAGAGAGAGAGAGAGAGAGAGGAGAGAGATTTGAGAGAGAGAGAAGAGATCAAGAGAGAGAGACCTGGAGAGAGTGAGAGAAGAGTAGCACCAGAGACAAAAAAGAGCAGATCCGCTACTGAGAGAGAGAGAGAGAGAGAGAAGTAGAGAGAGAGAGAAGAGCATATGAGAGACAGACAGATATGAGAGAGAGGACTTCCAGAGAGATCAGAGGGAGGCTAAGAGAGAGAGAAGATGAGAGCACAGATGAGATAGGAGGAGAGAAACAGAGAGAGAGATGAGAGAGAGGAGAGAGAGAGATAGAGCAAGAGAGAGAGATGAGATTCTAAGAGACAGACAGCAGACAGACAGAGAGAAAACGCAGAGAAGATAGAATTAGGAGGAGACTGTGCCAACCAGTGTCAAAAAAAAAAAAATCCGAATCCGCTAAATTTCGACGCTTTGAACAGAATATATTCATAACTAACTGTATTATAAATGAAAAAGCATATGCATATTGAGGACTTCCATTTTTTCGGTCAGTGCTTCTCTGTGCCAGATGAATAGCACAATGATATTCTGTGTTTGTCAATCACGTATCCTGAAGCAAGGACATGATGCCGACCTGTTATATTCTAGTGGCAGCCTGAAGGAATGTGGTGATTATAATTATTCACTGTGCCAACAGGAGGAGTGTCAAATATCATTATGGCCCTGAGAAAGAGCTCGACGCTATTAACTTTGCAACCGAATCTTAAATATTTTCTAGATTTTGTCTGCGGGCATAAACAATACAGAAACTGCACTCCTCAACACCTTTTTTCGCGTGCGCGCGCGCGCGCGCGCGCGCGCGCGTGTGTGTGTGTGTGTACGTGCGCGTGCGTGCGTGTGCGTGTGAACACGTGAGTGCACGCGTGCGCGCGTCCGTGTGTGTGTGTGTGTGTGTGTGTGTGTGTGTGTGTGTGTGTGTGTGTGTGTGTGAGAGAGAGAGAGAGAGAGAGAGAGAGAGAGAGAGGAAAGCGGGTTGGGTAGCGCACGCGCGCGCGTGTGTGTATGAGAGTGTGTGTGTGTGTGTGTGTGTGTGTGTGTGTGTGTGTGTGTGTGTGTGTGTGTGTGTGTGTGTGCGCGCGCGCGCACGCGCACGCGCGCGTGAGTGTATGTGCTCAATGAAAATGAGGGTCTGATTTGCCCCAAACCAAAGATCCATTTATTGTGATATGGGACAGCCTGACAGCTGTGTCACCTGATCAACTGACAGCCAAACCGTCAGTTACACAACATTTTTGTTTCCTTTTCGCTCTTCCGTTATATATCACGAAAGGAAGCAATATATTGACCCTAATTCTAAACCATGATTCAGTCCTCAAACTCTATGAAAATGTTCTTTACACTTTTTTTTTTAATGCAATAGGAGACCAACTATCCTCGCCTCCATTACGCAACAAATCAGGGGTAAAAAAAAGAAGAAAAAAAGAACTGTTTGAATACCGACAGCCTTCTGGGTTTCCACGACTATACTCCTGTTTGATGTGAATCGAACAATTGCTACCTAAATCGGGACTACATCAAGACTCAGAGAAAAAAAAAAAGACACACTGTAGAACACTTTGATGAAAACATCAAACAATTTATCACGCGTACGTAAATTTCACCTCAATTCCTCGGAGATTTACAATACGCCCGAATCATTTAGAATCATTACCACAACGTTCAAGTGTACTCCGAGTGGATGGTAAGTCTTCAGACCTCTTCATAAAGTAGATTTTTTTTTCTTTTTATTCTGCTTCCTTGAACCTACGGACGTCAGTGACTCTGCACGCGTGAGCGCAAGCCAAAGCTGGACACACAAATACGTCCGCACTCTGGGTATGCGACAGCTGTCATTGGGTCAGGTCTCCTCTCTTTGCGGGCTTGGCGCATCTGGTCCAGTTCCTGCAAACACTTCTCTTCGAAGCTGTTTATTCCTTTGTGGACAGCAAGTCACCAGGCACTGTGGTCCGTGGCAAGTGTTTCCAGCCCAGAAGCGGGATGCCACAGGCCGCCAGTGATGCTTTCAGGCAGTCCTTGAAGTGTTTCAGTGGCCGCCCACTGTTCCTTGTTCAAGCTGCCAGCTCTGAGAAGAGACCTTTTTTTTTAAAAGTCGTGTTCCGTCCATTCGTACCACATGCCCAACCCACCTCAACTGCGCTTTCATGATCAGCGCCTCGATACCAGGCATCTTTGCTCTGCAAAGCACTTCTGTGTTGGAAATCCTGTCCTCTCAGGAGATGCCCATGATCTTACGCAAGCAGCAGAGGTGGAACTGATCCCAGAGTCGTCAGTTGTTTCCTGTAGAGTGTCCAGGTCTCACAGCCGTAGAGCAGCGAGGTGACAACGACTGCTCTGTAGACTGCCAGCTTGGTGCTTAGAGTGATGCCACGCTTTCCCCACACTCTGTTCCAAAGCCTGCCGAAGGAAACTCCTGCTTTTGCCAATCTGTTCGACACTTCTTTATCCATGCCACACACTGAAGACAAGCAGCTCTCCAAGTGGGTGAAGCTGTCAGCATTGTTCAGGGTCGTGTTCTCGATCACGATCTTTGGTTCTGGAGGAGAAATGCCGGGTGCTGGTTGGAGCATCACTTCTGTCTTCCGCAGGCTTACAGAATGAACGTCCATGGACTCTCTAATTAACACGCCTGTATAACCCCACTGATGAACACACACCAGTGCACACACGTCTACAGTATGCGCTGAGGGCCCTGGGAGATTCAAAGTCTTATCTCAGTTCACAAGTGCTTGATCATTTGTTTTTGTTACTGGAAAGGCCCAGTATGAGTTTGCCCTAATCTCTAGAAATCTTCACAGTCTTGCCCTTGAGATTATTCCAATATTTGTTAGGTAGGAATATAACAGAGGCTGAAAGACTATCCAAGAAATATTTCAAGATTTTTGTACTTGGAACCGCTGCAGTGCCAGAAAGAGGATCTTAACAATTGAAAACCTAGCGTGTGACTTTGATGTTCTGTATCTACAAGAAACTAGAAGTGCCACCCACAGACCATTACAACTGAATGACTTCATAATATTTCAAAATCATGATGGACGAGGACTAGCTATGATAATTAAAAACAACTTGAAAAAGAAACTGTCCAGGAAAGACCTGGAAAAATGGTGTAGCAGCACACGTGAGCTAATGGGTGTGTGGCTAGAAAGACCAGATGGTAATCAGAAAAGCCTTGTACTCATCAATGCATACATACATCCAGGTACCCACACATCAAAAACTGATTGGACCTTTCTGGAGGAAATAGGACTCTCTTTTACTGTGTGGGGATCTTAATGCACGCTCAAAATTGTAGGATCAATATGGAACCACCAATCCTGAAGGAACTGCACTGGAAGCGACGTTGGATGATGCACTTCTTAGTGCACTGACATCATCCTCCCCAACACATACAGGGAGGCAGGGTGACACTGGCAGCGTCATTGATTTTGCACTCACTGGACCAAAATTCACAGCAGGTATTAGTGCGGAAACACTTCTTCATCATGGAAGTGACCATTTCCTGTTGTGTTCAGTTTACAGAAACCATCAAAAGTTACACAAACGATGCAAAAGGACCCTTTTCAATACAACAACAATGAAGGGGATATCATAGGAACGTTAAGGAGTATAAGATGCAAAAGAAACAATGCTACACCCAAACAAATCGTTAGCCCCTTTGGTGGAATATAGACACAGAAACAGCCTGGAAAGAGAAACGCAAGTCTGTAAGAATTTGGCAGAGAGAAAGAAGAAAAAACCTTGTCCTGATCTAGCTATTAAAACGGACATGAATCAGAAGACTGAACAATTCGAAAGAGTAGCTGAAGAAGCAAAAGAGACCAAGTGGCAACAGTTTTGTCTGTCACTTAATCATGACACAACACTGACTCAGCTCTAGCAATTTTATAGTCGCATGGAAGGAAAAGTATAGTCGCATGGAAGGAAAAAAAAAACAAAACAAACTTCACTCTAGATATCTTAGACGCTGATGGAATCACAAAACTGAAAACAAATTTAGAGAAAGGGTCGGCTCTACTTAAACGTTTCATAGAACAGAGCGATCAAAGAAATCTGGAGAAAGGAAGAAGTATTTGACCAAGTTAAACCAACACCTAGCTCAGACTGGCATTGATGATGAAATCACAGAATCTGAACTGGATAACGCAACAGCTAGATGCACTAAGGATAGTGCTCCAGGTCCAGACAAAGTACGGTATACAGATATCAAACAGCTCTCAGAAGAGGAGAGAGACAAACTCTTCAGTCTCTACCAGGAGAGTTTTGATAAAGGCTATGTCCCAGAAGACTGGACACACAGCTGCTTGAAAGCTTTACCACAGCCAGGAACAGATCATCATCAGCTAAATGGCTACTGCATACTCACTATGCAAAATATAGCAGGAAAGCTCATAAAACGTATGATAGCAAGAAAACTCGCAAGAGATCTCGAAAGTCGACAACTCCTCCCATGAAATCAAGGAGGCCACAGTACAAGTAAAAGTACATGGAAAAATGCGGCCTCTTTTGCCTATGAAGTGTATGAAGGATTCTAAAGAAAGGAAGAAACACTAGCTGTTGCAATAGATCTGGAAGATGCATACAACAAAGTCCAGTTCTCGCTCGCTCTCATGGAACCACTCCTTGACTTGGAGTCAGTAAGACACTTACATGATGGATAGCAGCGGCACTTCGGGAGTGTACCGTCATCCGACGATTTGGAGATTGGACTTCTGAGCCTCATAAACTTTCTATGGGATTACCTCAAGGTTCTACTTTTTCCCCTGTTTTGTACAATGTTTACACTAAAGGCCTAGCAGACCGCAACAGAAACGGAATTGCTCGAGTGTTGACATTCGCAGATGACGGCCTGATCTACAAAACATCAAAGAATGCTGGAGAAAGAACGAAAGCAGTTCAGCAGCAACAGTTGAACAACATTGCTCAGTGGTGTCAAGAAACTGGATCGTCCATCAACCCTACAAAAGCCCAGACATTAGTCTGCACTCTCAACAACAACACATCAGGACAAGTACCCTCACCAGTTTCCTTCAATGAAATACCAATGAATCAACTAACAGTCCACGCTGTTTGGGCGTAGGCTTTGACAGAATGCTAACCTTTCGAAAGAATTGAGAATATTGTTCTTAAAAATGCAAAAAAGGGCCATCTGCCATGAAAGCAATGGCAGCTAAAGGCATTGAACAGCGCCATCTCTACCGACTGTATCACGCACTTGTACCCAGTGTGATAGATTATGGATTAGGGCTTACAACACTGTCCAACAGCAACCTTCTCAAATTAGAAAGAATTCAAAATGAAGCAATGAGATTGATCCTGGGAACCACAAAGGACACACCGGTTCAAAAACTATGTGATACCTGCTCGACCTTCCTTCAATGCAGACAAGACACAAGCTGGAACAGGTGAAGGCATATTTCAGAGCCCTTGAAAATCCCCCAAACCCACTTCATGCGGGTCTGTGGATGAAAGCCAGTGGAGTGCTTGTGTCGCTGCTTCTACCTCCATTGTTAGTCTTGAAGTTGATAAACTGTGCATGCCATTGTCTTCCTGGATAGTTCAGCCATTTTGGTTCACTGTGTATCCCCAGTCTGACTTACCTTTGGTGACGAAACCGTCAGTGTATATTACAATTTCGTCTTTTGTGTCAAGATCGTTTACTTGCATCTGAATTTCTGCGTTGGATCTGCCTTCTGGCTATTCTTGGCAATGTCTTCCAAGTTCAGGAGTGATGACAGTTTGGTAGAGGTGTTTCAAGTGGTCTGGATACATTTCCCATTCCCTGGTTTCTTTGAGTTCTGTCAACTGGCACAAAAACTGTGTATACTGTCTTCTGCCTGACCCATCCATGATTTTTCAGGTCCTAGCTGAGTGCCTTTTGTTTCCTTGACCGCCGCATGAAGTGGGTTTTGGGCATTTTCAAGGGCTCTGAAATATGCCGTTACCTGTTCTAGCTTGTGTCTTGCCTGCATTGAAGGAAGGTCGAGCAGGTATCGTATAGTTTTATACTGATGTGTCCTTACGTGGTTCCCAAGCTCAGTCTCATTGCTTCTTTTTGAATTCTTTCTAATTTAAGCTACTGGATAGCGTTGTAAGCCCTAATCCATAATCAATCACACTGAGTACAAGTGCGTAACACAGTCGGTAGAGATGGCGCTGTTCAATGCCTTTGCAAAATCGGATAAAACGTATGCCGCGGAAAACGACATTGCCTCTTCTTCTCTCCATTCCGCAACAGCCGACTCTAAATGGATCATTCACTAAAAATACCTCCGATACAAAAAACCAAGGCCTCATGTCGATATGGGTCTAACAAGTATATTCTACCACGTACTCGGATCGACATGTTCAAAACTAGTTTTGCATTTTCAGGCTCAGCTATTTGGAACTCTCTTCTCCCAAACCTAAAATTGTGCCGTTCACTACACACCTTAAAAAAGACGTTCGAAAATATTTCATAGATTCTTTGACGTAGATTACGCTGTCTCATAGGAGTGTTCTGCAGCAGTCACATATAATCAGCACGTACAGATGTGTTCGTTGTTACCGAAAGTTATGTCAACAAATGATACCACTAACTGTCCTTACTCGGTGAGGAAAATTGCTTCTCTTAGAATACTGTATTTTGTTTCATGCCAATGTCATAACCATGATCATTCTTGTCTAGTCACGAAACTACACACAAACAATCAAAATCACACAACAAACATTGGCATATTGTACTGTTTATCTTACCACCCTTTCATCTTCAATTCCCAACCGCTGCCCCACACTACACCCTCATCCTCCCCTGTCTCATGTACCCTTCCCACTCCCCATTTGTTGCTGATGTCTGAACCTTACGATTGCGTATGTCTGCATGCTTTTGTCAAGCCTTTGCATACAAATGTGAGTGTATGTGTCTGAATCATGATTGTACTCAATAATCCTGTGTGCCTATTTCTTTTTTGTTTGTTTTTTTTTCCCCCTTCTTTCATTTCTTTTTCTTTTCTCTTTATTCCTATTCTTTTCATTTTAATGTCTTTAAATCTCATTGTATAATTCAGCTTAGCAAGGACAGATGGGAAGGATGGGCGCTGCCTAAAATCTCAATGCTTGATCTAATAAAAGTTTTCTGAGTTCCGAGTTCTCTCTCTCTCTCTCTCTCTCTCTCTCTCTCTCTCTCTCTCTCTCTTCATTGCACTGATACGCTCTCACCTGGAATTTGCCAACAGTGTGTGGTCACCACGATATCAGAAAGATAAGGACCTCATCGAGGGTGTTCTCAGGCAAGCAACAAAGATGGTTTCCTGGTCTGGTTGACTGTCCCTATGAAGATCGACTTGCCAGAATGAAGATCCCCAGCATGCAGTACCGGAGGGACAGGGGCGACATGACTGAAACCTATATATGGTCACTCACGGGCTGTACAACGCGAAGAGTCCTCTTGTATTGGAAAACAGTAGTTAAGCAGACCCGTGGGCACAATCTGAAGCTCAGGAAAAGGATTTGCGATGGTTCACTGCGCCAGCACTATTTCACCTATCGCGTGGTGAATCCCTGGAACGCGCTCCCAGAAAAAAAAAACAGTGGCTAACGCACCATCTCTCGACAGCTTCAAGGCCAGACTGGATCACTATTGGACAATCCGTGTATATTCTGTTAGGTAGACTTTCAGACTGCTGCGCCATCATCACCCACACAAGAAGTTTAAATTGCTGGAATGAT
>JADBJO010005184.1:254406-259406 GCA_016801955.1 Conus betulinus
CATTTAGAATTTGTTTTAAAAGTATAAGTAAGTAATCCTTCCTTTGAAGTTTTAGTGCCTTCACCCGAAATTAGCTGAAACGAAAATTACGCAAGCAGTTCATAATGAAGTTTAATAAGCAGATTAAAAAAAAAATGTTTATTCACATGTCGAAAATGTATATTAAAAAAAGAGAAAATTTTGTCTCATAGATCACATTAGTGTGAACTAATATTTCCTCTGGGCTATGGTTGTACTTGAATGAGAGGAAAAATGCAAACGGACGTTGTCTCACTCTCTGTCTACGTGTCGTGGATGTTCGTGTATACGTATCTGACAGTCTACGATAGTCAGTGCAGGTAAAGCATGCTTTCTTTCCGGACAAAACCTTGTACATGTACGCCATGATTAAGGCATGTATTCCGAACAGCAAAAGAAAGGCAACTTTTCTCTTTTGAACAGACAAGGTTTAAAGACACTAGAAGTCGTGCTCACGAGCATTTCTTTCTTTTCTTTTTTTTTTTTTCCGCTTTCAAAAACAATCTCCTAGTATCAGGTATGACATTTCGACAGAAAACAAACCAGAACTTGTGTGCGTGCGCGCGTGTGCACACTCACACACACATGGACACACACCAACCCACATCTATAAACTCCACTGTACATACTTGTATTGCTTCAGTGAAGCACACTTTCCAGCGCACATACGTTTAGAGTAAAAAACAGGGAACTCTGAGAGATTCAAAGTCTTCTCATAGTTGACATGTGTTTGATCTTTTGTGTCTGCCATCGGAAACGCCCAGTATGAGTTTGCCCCATACAGGCACCAGTTACTTTTACACCCAATCCGAACATGAACATATGAGCTCGACCCTTTACAGTGACGTACATGTAGTAGATCTGCACAATAACATGAGAGCACCAAACGTCTACACTGAAACATATAAATCAAATCTCCATATTGATAATAAATAAACACAAAATGTTTACACAAACGTATGCATATCAAATCTGAACATGGACACTAAACCTTTACAGTGATGTATGTACAGTGGACGTCTAAATTAACATAAGGCCATCAAACGTCTGCCCTGCCATTCTATATTAACCTTCTACATTGGTACATGGGCATTGTATCTTTACACTCACACATGCACACAAAACATCTGCATTTACATGTGTGCACCATATGTATACACTGGTATATGCACACAAAACCTCCACGTTAGCATATTTGCACGGGACCTTTACACTCATATAAGTACGGATACTAAACCTCCAAACTGAGACATAGATATGGACAACCCATTATCATGATATATATATATATATATTATATATATATATATATATATATATATATATATATATCATGTCTTATTATGTCTTATGATGTATTAGCACAAAATCTCTATACTGAAAATAGATACGTCAAAAACTCTACATTGACATATAGGTACGAACTTTCACACACGGACACATGAATGCCTTATCTCTACATGTGGGCACCAAACCTTTACACTAATGTATGTACGCAAGGCCTCTGTAGTGGGGACCATTTCTTTACCTTCTTAACATATGTATACCAGACCTCTATATGAACACATGGGCACATACGTCTACATTAATATATGTGCATCGATCACACTGTTATGCTTTAGTCATTCTCTGCTGTGTAGACACGTAACATTGCCTTTCTGCACACTGTCCATAGCGTTGTGCGCCCACCTGCCAGTAATTTTATAGGCAAGAAGTGGAGCAAATTTGGAAATCCGCCCTAGTTAAACAACTAAGCGTTAAATGACAGACTTGCGTTCAAAGGAGAAGGGGTACGAGAGGAAATCCTTCTCCAGTGAATGATTTCAACGTGGTATTGTTCCTCCGAAGGGAAGGCAGCAGGAACAAAGACCAACAGCTGTTTTACTTTGTACAAGGTACTTCAGGTTTGATATTGGATTCCGGTCACTTACTGAATTGAGAACCATTTACATATAAGCAAGGTTAAAAACTCTCAAAGTCCTAGTAGATTAACTTGCCTGCATGATTAATTTCTCGAGTGAACAAAACAGTTTCCATACAGGTTGTAAACATTTCAGTCTGTATGCAATCGCACTGTGTTTGGGTAAAACATACTTTCACAGCCTTCGTTTTAAGAAAATGTTTTCTAAATGTTCAATAACACTCCTCCTGCAAGCAAAAGCATTGATTTCCCTAATTACACTTTGCCAACAAACAGAAAGGCAGCCATTCCAAGTACTCCATAGACAGTTCCCAGCCACAGTGGGGCAGAGTGATTCCCTGTGAGCTCCTCTAAAAAGCGCCAGCCCAGCTGAACAGCACACAGTAGGCCAGAGGTATATAGTGGCGGCCACCAGGGACATGAGCAGACTCACCGGGCTTTTGCTTCTGCTGGTACAGGCCTGGACAGAAACAACAACAAGCAGAGAAGGGCGAAGACGTAAAAAGGGAGATTAGCACAGGTTTGTTCTTCAAATCTTCAAATCAAACGCCACGTCGTCTCTATAGACTTTAAGTGACTCGGGTGTGCGCATGTTAAAAAAAGTCCCCACTTCCTAATTTGAAAGACAGCATTCATATACCACACCCCTCCTCCCCCTAACGTACCTACCAACTAGCCTTTAAAAAAAAAAAAAACAACAAACAAAGTGTGGGAGCTGCAGGAAGGCTACCCACGTTCACCTTTTCAAGAAGGGCTACCCCGCTCCCTATCCTGCCCCAGAACAAGCATTAGGCTAGTCCAGGCCCACCACCACCATTCACACACACTTCCACCCGACACACATACAATGGCTGTATTTTAAAAGTAAAGTTTGCTGAGCTCCCTCCTGAAATGTGCCAGAGAGAGGGCCTCGGCTGCAGCTGCCGGTAGAGAATTCCAAACTGGAATGGTGCGGCGGTGAAAGAAGCTATACTTCAGAACAACGGTTTTTGATCTAAGGTGGCGGAATTTCTTGGAGTGGTTAGCTCTTGTTCTGGCGGATGCTGGTGTCAGGTACTCCTTTGGAGAAATGTCCACAAGATTGTTCACAGACTTGTAGAACATTGTTAGTTGGGCTTTCGTCCTCCTGGACTCCAGGGATTCCCATTTGAGGTCAGTGAGCAGACCAGTAACGCTACAGGTGTAATCATAGCGGTTGGTGACGTATCTGGCTGCTCTCCTCTGTACTGCGTCTATCTCTTTAGTTTTGTCTACGGTGTACGGGTTCCCAGACTGTACTTCAGTATTCAAGGTGGGGGCGAACTAGGGTCTTGTAGGCATTGGTCTTGGTTGCCTGGTTCACTACCCTCAGGTTCCGCCTCAGGAATCCTATCATGCTGCTGGCCTTTTTGGTGGAGCAGTTGATATGGCTGGTCCAGCTTAGATCTCTCGAGATGTTAACTCCCAGATATTTTGATTCGGTTGTTCGTTCCAGGGTGTGACCTTTCAGCTTGTACCTAAATATGATGGGGTCCCTGGATCTGGTGCAGGATAGGGTATTGCATTTCTGCGGATGGAATTCCATACCCCATCTCTTTTCCCACTTGGACAGTGTGTTTAAGTCCTCCTGCAGTAAGCAGCAGTCGTTCTGGGTCCTGACTTCACTGTAAACAATACAGTCATCAGCGAACAGCCTAGTTCTTGAGTGGAGTTGGTCAGGGAGGTCGTTAATGAAGACCAGGAAGAGAAGAGGGCCCAAAAACTGTGCCCTGTGGTACGCTACCGATAACGGGGGGCCTGCTCGGACTTAGCGCCATCGACTACCACCTGCTGAGTACGATGGGACAAGAGCTCTTATCCAGTTTATTTTTGGTTCGCTGTCTCTCCTCTTCTATGCCCATCTAGTCACTTAAACTTACCTTGCACACTTTGTACGCCCACCCCATCTCCTTCCTTTTCACCATTACATCCCGTCCCAGAGTCAGTCAATCACATGGAGCTAACAATTCCTGCATGTTATAAGGCTTCCCATTAAACAGGCATGACACAACTGCTGGACCACGTCGGTGATCCTGCAACAATGTCGTAGCCGTACTGTCATACTGGGCAAGCTTGTCGCCTAGAATACTGCTGCTACAGCCTTCTAAGGTCACTTATTGGGAATGTGCCAGCACCATAGAATTTGACACGAATTCATCACGGGAGAGGGGTAGAAAATAAAGAAGTTAAAGTTTCTGCAGGAATAAGGCATGCAGGCACAGATGAGTTTTAGATATGATTTTTTTCTTGGTTGTACGATGGAAATTGTGGAAGATGCTGCTGCTGCTGATAACGTATTTTGCTCTGAGATCTAACATGTCTGACAAAGAGTGGATAGCGTGGTTGACAGACATGGGCAGAGGAGCGAAGCCATTTTCCCAGTCTGTATCTGTCACAGTTTGCTCAGTCTTGTGACTGGGCTGTTTGAAGCTGTGAAGAAAAGCGAGCACCTTTCTATATTTCCAAGTACAGTATGTTTCTCCTGTGTACTGTGCATGGTATAATGTTGATTCCGTCTTTTTATGGGGATGGAGGGATAGGGGAGGGTGACATGATGTTGACAGCCATCACCATCCTCTCTGTCTCTGTCTGTCTGTCTGTCTGTCTGTCTCTCTCACTCTCTCTCACACCATTCAAATCTGCATTCCACACAGAAGATATTTGTCAGTTATCACAATTAATAAATTCCGGCATGCTCTTTGGAGATTTCGTTTGGGACTATGCGATTGAAGAATTAGTAACAGGTATGATGAACAACAACCCCCCCCCCCCCCCCAATGTTCATTTTGTAATAATTGAAAACAAATTTCATTTCTTGTTTGAATCTCAGAATTACTCATGTTTGCGAGACAAATGTTTATCAAGGTTCTGTTCCTACCCAAATGGCGAGTGTTTAGTTTATTTTATGCAACCTGAAAACATGTTGATCCTAAAAAACATTTGGCAATGTGTATCTTTTATGCACCAAAAACTAGACATGAGCATATGAACAGCAACTAGATATGTGAATATGCGTTGCGACTGGTTTCGAACGCAAGTGAAA
>JADBJO010005184.1:264406-269406 GCA_016801955.1 Conus betulinus
GCAATATTTTGCAAACGGTAAGTTTCATGTTCTGAGTAAATATTTTCATGTATTCTGATTGGTCAGTGGCCAGCACGAACACATCATGTTGATGGTTTTGATTGTGACTTGTTGCAATCGTTTTCCGGCAAATGTTTGCAGCTTAACTGCCGATCTTACATGTTGTTGTCATGGCAACATAGAACGACCGAAGATCTGCCTGTTTAGCCTGAACGTGGAGGTGAATACAAAGCAGCTTTCAATAAAGGGTTGGAATATGTTGACTCGCTACAGCTTTACTTCAATAGTTCCAGACTTCTTGTGTCACATGGATAGCTTATAAATGTAAATGTGTATCCATGACATTAATCTCTTATATAGGAGAGTTGCAGATGTGGTACGCTTCTAATAGAATTAGGAGCTTTTCTTTTCTTTTCTTTTTATACAAAAGACACATTTTTCGTCGAAGTTACGGCACTCTTTCTATGCATGCATACCCAGAAAAGCCAGGACTTTAGCGTGGAGAAAGCTGAAGACGAGGTAGGTGACGAAATAGACCAGCAGAGCCCAGGATGCCACATGCATTCCCTCCTGGTAGCTGAAAAACAGATTTCAGCAATCGTGTTAGCCTGGCACAAGAAATCCATGAGTACATTGATGAAATACAAGAACAACAAACGGTAACAGGAATCATAGCTTACATTTTGTGTAACTCTGATATATGAACATGATTCTTGATCAATTGTTGGACTGTCTGACTGTTGACTCAGTCTAGACTGCCATGGAGGTAAGGTAAATGTGTTTTTATAGCCCAGCCGTCCGCAAAGGGCCATATCAGGGCTTTCACCACGCACGTTCAATTCAACTCACAAGTCATTAAAAAAAAAACACAAAAAAGACTTTCATACATCTCTTTAAAACACATCTAAAAATATACCCGAAACTTCATTAACAATCTTTCTTCCATAAATTCAAATCTTCGATCAGATGAAAATATTAATCTTCTTTAGAAACTCAAAGATCACATCAGGTGGGACAACTCTGAACAAGTTTTCATGGAGTCTGCTGTAAAATGTTTGTGTCTCATATCATGTAATCCCAACACTCTAAAAACAACATGTTTCATTGTAAGTGGCACATGGCATGGGATGCACCACGGAGCTTCTTCACTCTTTAAAAGGTACGAATGAATAAAATCTCTGAATAGCCGGTGTGCAGCCGGCATAGAACCTGAGGTGGATGAGAGGAACTCTTGTAGGTTTGGACAGATCTGAAAGAGTTTGTTATCCGTCTGTGTATTCCAATCCCCCTGCTAGAGGTCTCTGACATGATCATTAACTTTTGGTTTTTGGTCTGTGTAAGGGATACATATGTTAGACAGTTTCCCTGTTGGGGCATTCTTGGTCAAACAATCAGCCATTTCATACCCTCAAATGCCAACATGACCGGGAACCCAAGCCAGAACGATGTTGTGACCTTCCGCTTTCAACGTGGTAAAAAGTTTAAAAAGTGCAGAAGTTCAGGATGACGGAGGTTACGGCCAGCTATCGCCTCCAAAGCTGACTGTGGATTAGACAAAATCAGAAAGTTGTTGTTTGAGGATTGAGAGATCATCTTCAATACTAGAACCAGGGCTGTGAGTTCAGCAGAGTAAACAGAAGCATCTGATGGAATATGTTCTAATATTTGAGAAGGAGCACCAGGGCAATAGGCTGCACAGGCCACTCCCTCCTCAGAGTTGGAACAGTCAGTGAAAATTCTTTTGACGGATGGAAACTTGGAACACAGTTCAGCAAAAAAGGACATGTAGGCCAAGGAACTAGTGGAATCTTTCCAGTACGAGGCTAAATCAAGCCGGATCTCTGAAGTGAAGAACGTCCATGGAGGGTCATCAGGAAACTTAGAAAAGTCACTAACTACTTCAAGTCTATACCTGTTTTGTTCAAATGGGCAAGAATACGAATCCCCAAAGGTGGAATGGAACTGGGTGGTCATCGAATTTCTTTTGGAACCTGGGGTAGAAAACACAGTCATATGCAGGGTTTTGAGGTTCAGATGAGAGACTTAGACAGTAGTTCAAGGCAACTTTCAGTCGGCGATTTGAGAAGGATGGTCCTCCTGCCTCGGCATACATTCGTACAGGCTATAAACAGGGGTGGTGTGGAATGCACCCAGACACAATCGAAGCCCTTGATGGTGGATAGGGCCAGACTTTTCAGGTAGGATGTTCTGGTCGAGCCGTACACTACACACCCATAGTCCAGTTTGGGAGTGGATCAGGGCCCTGTTAAGATGGAGGATAGTTTTTCCTGTCAGCACCCCTATCTGTGTGTGCCACAACTCGCAGAATGTTCAGTTTCTTTCTGACATGCAGTTTTTAAGTGTTGGATATGACTTTGAAGGTCAGTTTTTGATTAAAAAAAAAAAATAACAGCCAGAAATTTGGCTGCTTTTACAGCTGGAATGGTGGACTTATCCAGACGAATTTAAGATCAGCAAAAAACCGACGAAAATTGTGGAAATGGATTGATTGAGGTTTGGTACTAGAGAAGGTAAACCTGTTTTCCTCGGCCCACAGTTGAATCGTATTGACACTCAGTTGGAGTCGACGCTGTACACTGGCGTAAGAGCCTCCAACTGCGTACAGCGTGTAGAGAGCCATAGAGACAATCTCCGAATTGTCAATGTCAGACATATGATAAGGTGGCATGGGACGAAATGTTAAAACCTCTGATAATCGTCTTTAGTTTGCCCCCCCTAAAAGCTATTCTCCGCCTCCTGAACATAGATTTACATGTTCGTTGATAGGTATTCTCCTAAAGAAAAGTGGTTTCATTAAAACAGTGAAAAGAGAGTGAGAGAGACAAAGAGAGAAAGCGAGAGAGAGAGAGAGAGAGAGAGAGAGAGAGAGAGAGAGAGAGAGAGAGAGAGAGAAAGACAGAGAGAGAGAGAGGCAGACAGACAGATACAGACTGGCAGACACACACAAAGAGAGAAAGAAAGAGAGAGAGAGAGAGAGAGAGAGAGAGAGAGAGAGAGAGAGAGAGAGAGAGAGAGAGAGAGAGGAGACAGACAGACAGACAGACAGAGAGAGAGAGAGAGAGAGAGAGAGAGAGAGAGAGAGAGAGAGAGAGAGAGAGAGAGGAGAGAGAGAGAGAAAGCAAAGAGAGACTCAAACTCAAAACTCAAACAGTAAACTGCAAAGGCCACCGACCTATGCACAATGAGTAAAAAAAAACAAACAAACAAACAAACAAAAGTAGGACGCACACGCGCTTGGCACATATACTGAAAATTATGAAAGAAAATATTTGCATAGCAATATGTTCTTCCTGAAATTACTCTGGCATTTGTGTACTAACTCATAGCTGTTCCTCTCTTTGTTTTTGTGCTTTGAAAATTAACATTGCTCCAGAGCGAGTTACAATTCTCTTTTCATTTTGCAGTAAAAGAAGCAATGATACTTGAACATTCTACTATGAGGCAAAATGTATTTATCTCTTAAATCTTTACAGGATGGGCAAACAACCAAAATGTATTTCGTCCTCGATTTGGTGTCAGAATTGACAGTGTTTGGAGTTTAGTTTATATCTTTGATGAACAACTAATACCAATAGAAATCTCACGAACACTTTGCGAAATTAAAAAAAAATGTAATATCAGTTAAATATTTTTCTCAGACTGCCACAAGGATTTGAAGGAAACGATATGTTGAATATCTGTCACCATTCAGTATTTCACTATCCCAATTATGTCTATAACAGTCAATCATGTGTTGTTAAGTTCACGAAAAAACAGTTTCTCCTAATTCACTCCACCGTTTAATTTAACAAAAGAAAAGCCGTAAGTATCCAGACGATGCTTCATCGAAGATACCCAAGTTATTTGTACACTCTGATTTCTTGTACAATGAAATGATTTTGATTTTTCCATTTCATATGCTTGTTTTGTTAGTCTAGCGAGTGACACTTTTTGCAATCTGAACCAGTAGCGCATTGATTTTATTGCACTTTCGATATACAAAGCATACCTTCCTTATTTCTTCATCTTATTCAGCAATAACAATTGGGTTATTTTACGCCTCAGCTTCTGTGGACATGTTATCTTCACTTAACATTTCTGTACGTTGTCCTTAAACCTTTGAAAAAATGATCTTTCCTACTTTGAATGTAGATATGGGCATGCTTGTACATTTGTGGTCTTGCTCGTTTAACTCTCTCGACCAAAATTTTGAGCTGTCGTATTTATTTTGTGCTAATGAATTACGAATCGACTGATAATAGAATTTTCTTTTTTTCATCTAGTTTAGATTAATGCAAAGATGGTTCAGCTAGGAAAACTTGTTCATCCTGTTCTTTTCCCGTCTGTGTGTACTGCTTCAAAGAACGGCAGACCTGTCGTTTCATTTTCCTACAATCCAGGTCATACCACCTGTTCGTACCCTGCGCACGGCCTCCAACAGAAACCGTGCGGCGCATGCGCTGACCCGCTTTTAACAGCAGCGACACACACACTACCTCAAGGCTGACTCGGAGCTGACCTCAATATCGTTTATTGCGTCATCCATTGCTTTCCTTCATTCAGCTGAGGTCAAATAAGAGAGAGCGAGAGAGAGAGAGAGAGAGAGAGAGAGAGAGAGAGAGAGACGGACGGACGGACGGACAGACAGACAGTCAGAGAGACAAACGGAGAGGCATAGCGAGTCTGACAGACAGATGACACAGACAATATATGTCCAACTACCTGTACAAACGGTGGGGACCCAGGCTCTGCCCTGGGATCTCCCCCATACACAGCTCTGCCCACAAAGTCAGAGATGGCGTACGTGTACAGCGTCCCACAACCACAGGAGAAGAAAGTGGAGATGCACACGAATAGAATTCTGGTCTTCGGGTTCCTCAAACAAGACAGCCATCCCCGCCCAGTCTTTTCTGAGCGCAATCTTTCTCGAACTTCAACAGATGTTTGACCCATTGATGACTCTTCATGTGTCTGGGCTGTAGCTTCCGCTGAACCGTAAC
>JADBJO010005184.1:286906-306859 GCA_016801955.1 Conus betulinus
AAACATCTGACATAGCATTGCTGATGCTCAACTTGATAGTAAAGATCATCCATGATATTTGTAAGAGTTGGTTACCTTTACTTTCTCATTCCCATAGAACCATTTTTCTGTGGCGCGCAAATAGCCGTCTTTTCTAATAAACATCACATTTGGGTTCATTTCTAGACTGACTGTTAACTGCGACCGATCTGCTCCTCTCTGTAGACTATCAATGGTATTTTGAAGCCCTGTAGTAGAATAAGATATTAAAAATACTATTATTGGCAAACACCAAAAGGAACATTTTAATTGCACCAGGAATTGACCGAATGCCATGTTTACAATTATATATATATATATATATATATATATATATATATATATATATATATATATATATATATATATCAACAGCCACTTCATTGATGAATAAGGAGAAAAGGTGGGGGCTAACTAGATATCCTTGTTTTACATCCCTTGGGCATACGAAATACAATAACAATACTTATCTCATACAGAAGCAAACAGAGAGAGAAAAGATATATATATATATATATATATATATATATATATATATATATATATATATATATATATATATATGTGTGTGTGTGTGTGTGTGTGTGTGTGTGTGTGTGAGAGAGAGAGAGAGAGAGAGAGAGAGAGAGAGAGAGAGAGAGAGACAGACAGACAGACAGACAGACAGACAGACAGACAGACAGAGACACAGAGAGAGAGAGAGAGAATGATTCACTATCTAGGCATTTGACCTGTTGCAAAGTGGAATCGGGTATCGGGTTTTTACATGAACATCATAGGAACTGACGTCAGACACACTAAATAGGATATACAGACTGATCAACCATGATATATCTTACACGCCCTGTCCGCTTTATTGCGTGCAGCACCACACGGAGATCCACTGCAACACAACGTACACGTCTAAGCTCGAAACCCAAGAAGCATGTAGAAAAACAGGGGAGGAGAGGTAAGGGGGTAGGGATGCGGCTAACGAGCGTAGAACGACGGGGGGAGGGGTGGGGAGACCTATTAGGAGTCACATGATATGCGCAGTTAACCAAGATAAAATGTAATTACGTCCATGATCACATGCAAAACACGGAGTCCAGCATTCATTCAACCCTTCACTTTCTCCCAATTGGTAGGGGTCCAGAACAGCTTCTTCAAGTGGATCGTGCGTTTCTCGCTGGTCATCTGCTTGGGGTCTCTCTTAACGAACCAGTACAAATCAGATGGTTTGTCGCTGGCATCTGTCCAGCTAAACGGAAAGGTTACGTCATCAATTTCACAAAGAACAGTATCTGGATCTTCATCAGAAGTAAACAGTTAAAAAACAAAACAAAACAAAAAAAAAAAAAACCTGGTGGTTTCTGGAGGTGTCTCTGAGGTTCCTCTACAGTGATCGATCAGTCAGTTGACCCACATCATCTGTGATGACACTGACACTCTAACCAGCGTCACACACTTTTACCAGAGGACTGTCGCTTTCGTTTTCTGAGAAATATTCTTAATGGTTGTGCTGAAGCAGTTCATAGTAGATCACCTTGAGCCGAGAGAGAGAGAGAGAGAGAGAGAGAGAGACTCCAGACTCAAGACTCAAGACCCAAAAACTTTATTACTCAAGGATAAAGTTTTTAGGCAATGTGTCACAATGGCCGTGCCTCGCCCACACGCGCGCAATCGCATACACCTGCACACGAGACTCGACCTCTCCGGGCACAACCGCAATCTGACTCCAATCACACAAATATCACTAAAAAGATTTACGAAAATTTCTCCCCCTGGTCAACAACCTCAGCGGGGTTTTTATTTCTTTCTTATTTTTCCCTCCAAAGTATATTAAGCATATATTAACCCCTCAATCAAGTTTGCACATCATCTCAGCCAATACATATACTTTTAACTTCCATTGTTTTCTACATTATTGTCATTTCCATAAATTCATGACATTTCACAGTACGTATGGGGACTCAAATCCCAAAGATTCAAAATCATATATTTTTTTCCATCTCTGAGTTACATCGAATTCCACTCAGAACTCCTTCCCTGCGCAGCGGGATACCAAATAAAGATTTCACGACATAGAGGGGTAACAATAGAATCGCCCCGATTCGGCGGGTAATATCTTCCCAGGCTACTGGTCCATCGGACTCCCGTCAATGTTTCCCTGAACTGGGCGACTGGCTGCTCTCAGACTTGTTCAGGACTCCAAAAATCCCACAATATACGGTCCCTAAGTGTACTTGGGTCTGGCCTCCAGCCCAATACCGCAGCCTACATATTCAACTTGGGGCTTAACCCCTCTCTAGGTCAAGCCTAGTTACAATTACATACATTTGCTTCTTACATTTGTCTTCTTTCTTGACAGCTCGACCAGTGCCGCAATGAATGACGATTCTCATCCAGTCGCCTCAGCAGGTGAACACCCCTGAGTTCCACTCTCTTTTTTCCTACACCCAGGGACCGTATTCACTTTCAGTTAACCCCACTCACTGTCTACCCAAAACTCTAAAAATGGCCATTTCATTTCATCTTTACAGGCAAACAATCACAACAACAAAAAAATCATCACAATAACCAAACCATGGCCTACACTGGGGTCATGACACCCCCCTCCCCAGGGCAAGAATTACCCAAAGGGGAATTCGTCCAAATATAGGGGCAAATCATTAGCAATCAGAATGTAGCCTATAAATGGAAATATGAAAGTAGGTCCTCTGAAACATAAAGCTGAGCACGCATAGCTAAACATCCACAAAATATTGCATAGGTACGTCCGTATCTGGATCAATGCAAAGAGCATAGAACACAAGTTCCACCATCAACCATAAAGTGCATATATGAACTTTGAATATTGTTACTATACACAAAAAACCAGAAATGACACAACAGGATTACCAATAGCCTTGTCCCAACACAGGAACAAGTGCAATGCAAAATACTGCATACAAGCATATGGAGGAAAGAATCGTTATATGCCAATATTATCATAAGTAAATATACAGTATTTCCACACAATATGAACAAGCTTATGCAAAAAGAGAAAAAAAAAAATCTTTGTGTGCTGAAGACCACCTCACTTGTAACTAAGCCATGAACTATTTGCAGTTAGTGTCAATATGAACGAGCCTAATCACCAATAGTTTTAAAATACTATGGGGCATAATTTGCCAAATCAGGCTCAAAACCCTGGTAGATACAGGTCTCCTTCTGGGCCTACAAACAGGCAAAATGGGAAGGTCAGTCATCATCCGTCCACTGAAGTTGTCTGCGTTTCTCACTCTTGGTGAGATCAGTCAGAGGGGCAGTAATACTAGCGAAATGCGGTACGTATCGACGATAATAGGAAAGTAGACCCAAAAGTGATCTAACTTGTTTTCTTGGAAGAGGGTCGATTGACCGACAGAAATCTTGTCAACCTTTTTCGCCTCAGGACGAATCTGTCCCACTGATATCATATGACCCAAAAACTCCAGTTCTTGGAACCTAGCATGAATTTTAGATGGGCGAGCAGTCAGCCCAAACTGTCGCAGACGACAGAAAAGAAGGCGCAGAAAATGAAAGCAATGGTCCCATCGCTGGGTAGCCAACAGGATGTCATCAAAGAAAACTAACAGCTAACAGCTGAAAATTCATGTAGAGTCAAACGACGCATCATCCTGGCAAACGTAGCAGGGGCATTTGGAGCCCAGTTTATTGTGCTCGTCCGTTAGCAAAACTAATACCTTGTCTTTAACAGCCAAAGAACGAGGCTTAGTTTCCTGTCAGCAAACACTTTGTATTTGTCGGTGTCTTGTCAGATGTTTGTTGCGCTATCTTGCAACTGTCCAAGATGCGATTGTGTAGGTCATACACATATTGGTACACATTTTTGTCTTCAGGACTGGACTCCCTACCAGTCCAACAGCTAGCAAGTAAAGAAAGGGGCCCGCGAGGAGAATGTCCGAACAACAGCTCAAACGGCGAAAATCCCAAAGTGGCGTTGGGCAACTCACGGTAAGCAAACAGGACTGCTGGAATATACCTGTCCCAATCAGAAGGACGTTCACGGCAAACCTTCCGAAGCATAGTCTTCAGAGTGCCATTGAAACGTTCTACCATCCCATTAGATTGAGGGTGGTATGGAGTAGTGGTTACTGATGATATAGACAGAAGTCTATAAATTCTTGCATCAGATCCGACACAAACTGTGTACCGCAATCCGTGAGGATCTCAGAAGGCAGACCCATCCGTGAAAAGACCGTAAGTAGTAGTGCCTCAGCAACAGTAACAGTATCGATCCTTTTCAGCGGAATAGCTTCCGGGAAACGTGTGGCAGTGTCCACAATCGTAAGGACATACGGGAAGCCAGAAGATGAAGGTTCAAATGGCCCGACAATATCCATGGCGACTTTCTGAAAAGGAACTGAGATCAACGGCATCTTGTGTAATGGGACACAAGGAACCCGATTTCGTGCGACTGTTCTTTGACACGTGTCACATGAGTGACAATAGTCGGAAACGGCACGTGAAACGGAAGGCCAAAAGAAAGCTGCAAGGACACGTTGAAGCGTACGTTTAACACCACAATGACCCGCAAAGATAGAATCATGCGCAGTGTGTAGCACAATGTCACGCAAATCCTTGGGGACAACAATCTGTCTGACGACGTCACCATCTTTAGGAAATAGACGAAAAAGTATGTCATTGTCAACAATGTACGTAGGTGTTGACACTGGAGTTGGCACTTCTAGAAGTACAGACTCGTATAAATGCGACAAAGTTGTGTCACGTCTCTGCATGGCAGCAAGATCTTTTGGACCTACCTGCAACAAAGATAGATCTGGCACCCGCAAAGGTTTTGGCGATGCCTTTTCCGTCTTATCCTGCTGACGTGTACTAACGGCACAAGGGATGAAAGAGCCTCCTGCCCCTGAGCAGGAAGAACTGACCCCTGGTAGATTTCCAAGAATGAAATCTGTGACTGGCTCATCAATAACACAAGCCTCCACACGACCAGAAAAGTAAGGAGTGCAAACATCTACCATAGCTAGGGGAAACACCTCAATGCGACCTCCAAACGAACGACAACGTTGAGTCTCACCAGTGAATTGCTCTGGCCGCACAAATGACCTGCGAACACCTGCCGTAGTACAGCCAGTATCTCGAAGCAAAGATGCCTGAAACCCATTGACTGAACCTGTCTCTACAATGAGACCATCTGTCTCCACATGAGACACCATGGAGTGTGCAACTCTTTTACTACTAGTCTCATCCTCAGACACATTAGCAGCAGCTGATGATGACGACTGAGTTTGATATGGACACCATTGGCAAAATGGAAACGACACCCACATCGCCAACAACAAGGAGAATCCGAAGAACTCATCTGAAACTGACCTCTGTGAGAACCTTGACCACGAAAGAATCCACGACCGCGAGGCGGACGAGACGGTCGTGAAAAATTGCGCACCACGTTGTTGCTGTGACTTGTAAGGACGGTAAAAAGTTCCAGAAGCCGTCTGATAATTGTCAGAGTACTGACGCCCAAAATTCTGGAATGGACCACGCTGTGCCTGTCCACATTGATGTTTGACACACCATGAAAACTTTTCCCCGGGGCAAAACCACCACGCTGTTGTGAAAATCCGGCTGACACATTAGTTTCGAATAAGGGATCTTTCTCTCTCTTGGCGAACTGTTTTTCCGGATGTGCAGTCCTGTACTGGTCCGCAATACGGCACATTTCTTCAGCATTATTTATTTGACGCTCTCTTTTAAAAATACTGCCAGATCTTTGGAAACGCTTTGTAAAATTTGCTCACGAATCAATAAATCGCGTAAAGAATCAAAATCACGTCCGGTATTCGAAAGTTCGACCCAGCGATCGAAAAAAGTGCGAAGTGCGGATAAGAAATGCGGAGAAGGATTCCCCTTTCTCCGGCCTAACAGAGCGAAGTTTTTCTCGGAAGCCTTCCTCCGTGCACTGGAATCGTTTTAACAACTCGGGACTTTAGGTCCGCCCACGTGAGTGATTCCTTAGCGGATAACGAATGATATAAAAGTTAAGGCGCTTCCTTTGAATAGGGACGCAATATACAGAACCCATTTATCCTTTGGCCAGCCACAAGTTGTAGCATGAATCTCAAAACGGTACAAAAAAGCATCAATTTCGTCTTTGTTCTCATCAAAGACAGGCAGTTTTGGAATATAGGGAGACTTTCCCTGAAACACTTTTGAATGAGGAGAATCGCCTCCAACTTCCTCAACAACGTCCTCTGCTGCCTCCGCCCTTTGGACGGATCCTTTCAAACTCCAAATCCAACTCCCTCTGCTTTAACACCTGTTCTCTCTCCCTTTGTCTTTTCTCTCTCTCTTTCTCTCTCTCTCTCTCTCTCTCTCTCTCTCTCTCTCTCTCTCTCTCTCTCTCGCTCGTCTTTTTCCTCTTTCTCTCTCTCTCTTTGTTTCGTTCTTCCCTCGCACGCGCACGCTCTTCTCTCTCAAACTTCCTCTGCTCGTTTATATAGGTCGTCACCTCATCACCTTGTAGCCCTAACTCCTTCGCTTCGGCCAAATATTGTTTGAAGGAGGATTCCATTTTGAATTGATCTTAGTAAACACAAAAAATTGGAAATTGCACCCAAAAGCACTGGAATGGGGAAAAAAAAAGAAAAGAAAAAAAAAAAATGATGTTTTTAACACAATGAAATAAAATCCTTGTGAATAAAATTGAGCCCTTTACTTTCAACGAAAAGCTGATTCGAAAACACTCACTCAATAAGCACAAGAAAAAAACGATCGGAAATAAATGTTCCAAAGCTAGAACACAAAAACAAAATTTCAAATGTCAAACAACAAAAGAAAACAAAAGTAAGTCCACACCAACTCAAAAACTAATTTCTAACAAAATATGTTTTATTAGGGTGAGTTTTTCCCACTTGCCAACCTCTGTCCTGTAGAGAAGGAGGCAAGGTCGGTTCAAACTCTGGGAAGGGGGGACAATATGAAATAAAACGATAGGGCAGAGAAAGAAGCAACAAAAAAAAAAAAAAACAACTATTGAAGGACGATCAAGGCTACTCCCACTCTTGAACTAATCGCTCAATTTTAGCGAGAAGCGGTGGGGCTCACCGATCTGGGGAGTAAAAAAAAAAAAAAAACAGGACAAACAAACAAAAAATCATATGGAAATCCTGCAGAGTCAGAAAGCAGAGAGAAGTACTCACTCGCACTGAAAATAAACAAACTCACTCACACACCAATACAATCCAATCAATCGATCAACAAAATAATTCAAGCAAATATTTAAACAATGCGCCACCTACTTATTTACTCTCTAAAAATCATATATTAAAAGAGGGGGAGAAAACTTATCCCAAAATTCAGAGGGGCACAAGCGGTATCCTTTTCTTTTCTATTACAAAAGGGGGGGGGGGGGGGGGGGTTAAACAATATCTTTTCAATCGAGAGGGGAAAACAATCAAACTATAATAGAGGGGGGTAGGGGTTGAATACTTGAGGAGAAAAAAAAAACAAACTCAGCTAACACATTCACACGTGATTTACCGACAAGTCGGGGTCACCACTGTCACAATGGCCGTGCCTCGCCCACACGCGCGCAATCGCATACACCTGCACACGAGACTCGACCTCTCCGGGCACAACCGCAATCTGACTCCAATCACACAAATATCACTATAAAGATTTTACGAAAATTTCTCCCCCTGGTCAACAACCTCAGCGGGGTTTTTATTTCTTTCTTATTTTTCCCTCCAAAGTATATTAAAGCATATTAACCCCTCAATCAAGTTTGCACGTCATCTCAGCCAATACATATATACTTTTACTTCCATTGTTTTTTACATTATGTCATTTCCATAAATTCATGACATTTCACAGTACGTATGGGGACTCAAATCCCAAAGATTCAAAATCATATATTTTTCTTCCATCTCTGAGTTACATCGAATTCCACTCAGAACTCCTTCCCTGCGCAGCGGGATACCAAATAAAGATTTCACGACATAGAGGGGTAACAAATAGAATCGCCCCGATTTGGCGGGTAATATCTTCCCAGGCTACTGGTTCATCAGACTCCCGTCAATGTTTCCCTGAACTGGGCGACTGGCTGCTCTCAGACTTGTTCAGGACTCCAAAAATCCCACAATATACGGTCCCTAAGTGTACTTGGGTCTGCCTCCAGCCCAATACCGTAGCCTACATATTCAACTTGGGGCTTAACCCCTCTCTAGGTCAAGCCTAGTTACAATTACATACATTTGCTTCTTACATTTGTCTTCTTTCTTGACAGCTCGACCAGTGCCGCAATGAATGACGATTTCTCATCCAGTCGCCTCAGCAGGTGAACACCCCTGAGTTCCACTCTCTTTTTTCCTACACCCAGGGACCGTATTCACTTTCAGTTAACCCCACTCACTGTCTACCCAAAACTCTAAAAATGGCCATTTCATTTCATCTTTACAGGCAAACAATCACAACAACAAAAACCATCACAATAACCAAACCATGGCCTACACTGGGGTCATGACACAATGCCTATTCTTCCAATCTGTCCTTTCTATTCTACAATATTCAACTAAACAAACTGCACATATTAATAATGGCAGAAACAATGAAGAATATATAGCAACATTATAATAATAACAATAACAATAACAATAGTAATAAGAATAATAATGATTAAAAAAAGTACACAAACACAATCAGACACGTACGCGTGCGCGTTCACATGCACGCACACGCCCACACATACACGCACGCACGCGCACTCCCACACCCACACCCACACTCCACCCACACGTACACACACACACACACACACACACACACACACACACACACATATTTTCATTAGCTAATACAGAGGCAATCATAAAAGTAGGGCGTTGAGACTATGGTCAGAAGGTTAGATTTATTGTTCAAGTAAATGTTTAAGTATTGCAGATTTGAAGGACGGCAGTGATTGACATGTTTGGGCAGACGGAGGAAGAGAATTCCACACAGATGGACCAAAAAATGCAAAACTAGATTTGAACAAATCAATGCGGACACGTGGTAAAATGTAATTATTTGAATCATATCGCATTGTTGCCATTTGGATAAACTCAGCAAGATATGTTGGCGCCATGTTTGCATGGACTTTAAACATTAGTACTGCCTTATTTATAGGTCAGTTGGCTCTGCAGTGGTAACATCATTAGTTTTGCGAATTTGCTCATGGTCGATAGAGATTTGTCGGAAGAATCAGCTTAATTCCCCGTCTATACATAGAGTTGATCTTTTTTATGTGATTTTCACCGGCACCACTTCAGACAGTGGACGCATAGTTGATGTGAGAAAGGCAATGGGCTTCAAAAAATAATTTCCGGATGTGAGGTTTAAACATAATAACTGAGTTTATGGAGTAAAAACAAATTGCGAGCCAACTGTTTGCGAACATGATTTATATGTGATTGCCATTCAAGATTCTCATCGATGATCACGCCTAAGACACGATGTTCGGTAACCTGCTCGATCAAGGTTTCACTCATTTTTAGGCTCAAACATAAGATGTTGTCGTTGATGTTTCTGTCTCGATGTTAGGACTATACATTTTGTTTTGTACGGATTAAGGACTATTCGGTTTTGGTTGCACCATTCTAAGACATCCGTTATACTTTGTTGTAAACGATACTTGTACAGATATGATGTTTGTATCACTACAGTCAAGAGAGCTATCGTCAGCGAACAGATCAGAGATGACATCATTGTGAGATATGTGCATCGGTAGGTCATTTATGAAAATACAGAAGAGAAGAGGTCCAAGGACAGAGCCTTGTGGAACACCGCAGCTCACTATTCCCTCAGAAGAGTAAGTAACAATTAAGTAAACACGCTGGGTCCTTTTTCAAGATATGACTGAAAGAAGGTGACTACTGTCGGATTTTGAACATATGCAGTAATTTTTTTTAAATATATGTTGTGGTCTACAAGATCAAAGGCTTTCTTAAAATCGAGAAAAACAGTTTCCAGTGAGTTTTCTTTCGTTGATTGCTGATAGCCATGTATCACAGGCGTGATAAGGCCATGTGGCATGAGTAATTTCGACGAAAGCCTGACTGAAATGGGTGGAACAGTTTGTGATGTTCCATATGCTTAGGTGTTTGTGAACATGCATCTCAATAGGTTTCGATACAACGGATAAAAGAGATATTGGTCTAAAATTGTTTAAATCAGTGAGATCTCTTGATTTGGGTAAGGGAATGACTTTTGCAGCCTTTAGACCACATGGGAAGACATTCTGATCAATGCACAAATTATAAACATATGTAAGGGTATCAACAATGTAAGGTAGAGCAAGGTTGAGTATAGAAGCATTTAAGTTATCTGGACCCATTGCTTTTTTATTTTTAGTTTTTGAAATTAAGGAACCAACATCATTAATAGCAAGCAAGGGGATGCTAAATGAATCTCTTGTATTTAATCGTTCTTGGCAAAACGATTGGAGAACAGCTGGAGTCTCATATCGATTAAAAGATGTAACATTGGCAGCTGTCTGTACTGATTCGGTTAACTGAAGGAAATGATTGTTGAAAGTGTTAGCAGACCACATAGTCGCAGTATTATCTGATTTCTTTTTTGACTTGTCAGTTATTTCATTAACAGCACGCCATAGTGATGCTGTATCCCTGTTTGCGTTTATCAGTTTCCTGAAATGCTCAGATTTTGATTTTCTAACTAGATCTGATACTCTGTTTCTCTGCTTTTTATATTCATCTACTTTTTTTTGCGGTTTCAAGTGCATCCCTTAGTGCCATTTCTATAATAATGTCTTTTGTCAGCCAGCTGGGAAGTACTCTGTGTTTTACCCTTTTTCTTCTAAGTGGAGCATGTTTATCAACGATTGAGAGAAAGATATTATACCAGGTATTATACGCTTCATTTGGATCTGTGTAATTGAGTAAACTGTAGAAAGGAACCAAGTTTAAGTCGAGGAAAAATTCATCCTTACTGAAATTTTTGAAGCAGCGATATTGAATGGTTGTGTGGCCCTTATTCTGTTGCTTTGAAAGTTACAAGACCACGTGCGCAAAATGAGACAGTGGTCGCTTATGCTTTTGTTGCCCACAGTTATATTGGATACCATGGCTTTGTTGTTCGTGTAGATATGATCCAGCAGTGTAGAAGATGGCTTTGCGATATTCTAGTTGGATTATGAATAAGCTGATGCAAGCCAAAGAGTGTGGTGGTCGCATCCCAGACAGGCTGCCGTTTACAGATCAATGTTAAAATCACCGAGAAGAATGACATTTGGATAGCTCTTGTATACAACATCCATCATGCGTACAAAGTTGTCATACCAGAGGAAGGTGGCAGCGGGATTCCTATACATATATCCCACATGAAGAGGGGCTAAGTTGGAGGGTTTTACCTGCAGCCACATGCATTCAACATTATCAGGCTCAAGGTCACGCCGCCTTTTTGTACAGTGAGCGATGCTTTGATGAATGTATATTCCAAGTCCTGTTTCACCAGAGTGATGTGCATCGCGTCGGACAAAGTTATAGTTAGTTATGGATAAAGCTGTATCAGTGAAACGGGAGTCAAGGCGAGTTTCACTAAGACCAAGCAGATGAATAGAAGGGGATTCGTTTAGAAGAAAACAGACATCATGAATCTTATTTGGCAGATGATAAACATTTAGGTGACCAATGCATAATCCAGTATCAGTATTAATTACATTACAATGGTCCATTGTATTAATTCTAGAGCAAAGTCCTGTGCAATAAAACAAAATAGATATACTTTTACTTACAACAATTAAAAATATAAAATCAGCAATTATAAAATATCCAAGAACACACAAAATCCAAAATGCAGGGCAATGAAGTTCAGTCCAAAGGACAATCCAAGTATGTGTATGATAACAATATTCAGGAAAGTATGACCAACCAAGACAAATGTCGCTTTCAAGCTGTCTGGGTCACAGTAGTACAGTCATCCACAGTAACTAAGCAATACAGGGGGGAACAAGACTCACAGGGTTGGGGGGGGGGGTAGGGAGGAGGAGGAGTCAGCGCATGTGGGAAGGTGGAGGTGAGATGGAGCAAGCAGGAGGGAAAAGAAGACACGGCTGGGGGGTGAGGGGGGAGGGGGTGAAACTGAGCGGCAGGGGATGGGTAAATTTGGGCAGGTGGAAGGGTAGGCAAGGGCTCAGGCCTGCACTTGGAAGGCGAGGCAGCAAGCTGTATCTGAATTCCAGATACCGGGATTTCTGTTAAGCAGGGGGAGAGGGAAGATAAGGATGCATTTGTGTCCAAGGATTGAAAGGCAGAGGAGGGAAGGGGGAGAAAGGCCACATGGGGGGAAACATCAGCATTGATGTAATGGGAGGTCTGTTAAAGTACAGCATGGGTGGCATTGCATGGTGGGAAAAGGTTTCATTAGAAGAAGAACAATTGGATTTCTGGTGGACACTTTCAGGAGAGAGAGAGAGAGAGAGAGAGAGAGAGAGAGACAGACAGACAGACAGACAGACAGACAGAGGGAGATGACTAAGAGAAAGAGACAGGAAAACAAACAAAAACTAACAAGCACTAACAGAGTATTTGAATGAAAACAACAACAACATCAACAACAACAACAATACAGATTTGGATTGGTCTAACGTGTATTTCAATAACACAAATTCGATGCACTATAAGCTTACATACCTGTCTGTTTTGTCCCCCAGCGTTGGGCAGCTAGGCTGTTTGCAGCTATGAAAATCTGATGTCTGCAATACAGGACTCCCAGATGCCGCCCCAGTTGTTCAGGTTTGGATAAGTGGAAAGAGAACAGACCGTCCAACTTCGCCCGGTTTTTAATCTGTGCCTCAGGTCACGTCATTAACAGTAGGTGCACGAATCGAGATGAACCAATGATGCAGCCAGACATTCCTGTGAGCTGTATACATAGCGAACACGACACAACAGTCGGCTAATGCTGGTAGGAGGGAAGAGGAGGGATGGTGGGGGGGGGGGGGGGGGGGAGTGGAGGAGTGGCTCATGAAAGTTGCATTACGTTCGATTGTCGTTTCTTTTTGTTGTGCTTAGCAATGAAACAGTTTTGTACAAAGAGAGCTGACGATTTGGGTTGCTGGTCACGACAATGGACTATTGTATGACAGAGATCGGAGGGAAATTCTAATGCAAATATTATTCATTCCCGTCATCACGCTGCTGAGTTTGTCCTCTGGTAAGTCCAACAAGACCATCCCCCACTCCAGCTTTACATGTTTGCTTGCTATCGTTAAACGTACTGATGTGATCCCACAAAGCGGTCATTTTGAGAGAGAGAGAGAGAGAGAGAGAGAGAGAGAGAGAGAGAGAGAGAGAGAGATAGATAGATAGAGAGAGAGATAGAGAGAGAGAGAGAGAGAGAGAGAGAGAGAGAGAGAGAGAGCATGTGGGCGTGTGTGGGGTGGGGGGTGAGGGGGGGATAGTCGAGGGTGTGATCTTTAAACTCAAAGTTTCACCTGTGCTTTAGCTGGCATTTTCATGTGCACAGAGGACTGATCGTATGGAAAAAAAGATTATTGTATGGTTATGTTGTTTTGAAAGGGAGAAGAAAGATGGGTATGTGTTTGTATTATAATTGTATGAATACCTTGTTTTGAAACAGAGGATAAAGGTGGTAGGTATGGGTTTTTATAATGCCTGATGTGAACGTCTTTTTTTTTTTTTTTTTTTTTTTTTTTAATTCTCAAGTATATACATATCATACACATTTGACATATACACTTTCCACAGTATAGCAGCAAGAGCATACGGATAATATATCAATGCATAAGTATGTTGCTTCAAATGTGCATTCAAAGCCATGTCAAATCAAATATTATGAGAATTTTTTAAGGAAAAAATAAAATGAAAACAGCAACGAAAACAAAAAAAAAAGCGAGAAATGGAGACTGGGATTACGGAGATGCGTATTAGAATGAGATTTTGTTGTTATTGTCGATTTTTTTTTAAGTATTTGTGTAAAAAAATCATCGGTATGTAATTGTACCATAGAGCATCAAACCTGTTTTGATCATTGTTGACTCTAGCATTATAGAGTTCGATTTGAATCTGCAGCTCAGCTGGCTCTGAAAAACTGAAGCATTTGGCCTACGTCTTTCGATCTTACACTTGTAAATATAAGATTTAGCAACCATAATAATAAAGTCAAAAATTGTCTCTGTTTGCATGTGTTTGTCAACTCCAAAGATAACAATATCGCGTGTGATTTTAATGGTAAACGAGTTTCGGCATTTTTCGTTAAATAAAATGTTCAACCTTTTTCCAAAAGGTTTGAACGTAATTGCACATCCATAAAAAGTGTGTTGGACTGTATCTCTCTCTTCATTGCAGAATGTGCAGTTCGTCGTGTTTGTCAGGCCCATGGCATTTAAAACAATATTTGTGCCAATAATTCTATGAATAATTCTAATTTGAAGCCATTTCAATTTTACATCTTTAATTTTGTGGACATGGGTAAATACCTTATTCCAAGAAATTTCAGAATTAAGTTTTTGTAGCCATTGAGAGCAGCAGTTTGGCTTACGCTCATCTTGAGTAAAAATTTCATAGTATCGTTTAGCTCCTTTTCCTTCTTTCATAATAATAGTAAAAGCCCTCGGCATGTTCTGAATTGTGTTTACATTACCATTATCACGTTTTATTCCAGTTTTCTTTATGAATTCTTTCATTGAGGAAATCCATCCACAGTATGTGACAAAATTTATGGTATAGTTATCATTAGCCTTGAATTCTTCAAAGTTCATAAATTGTCCATTTTCCTTCAGAAAAATGTTTTATTGCATACTTTCCTTTCTCAATTAATTTCTTTTGTTTAATTATGTCATTTCCTGTTTTTATCTTGTCGTTATAAAAAAACAGGTTCAGCTAGAAGTTCATTTAATGTTTGTGGTGTCACGCAAAGACAGAATTCCCTATAGGCTATAAAGGTGTGTCTCCAGAACAAATTAGAGCTCATGTATCCTGTACCAAATGCTGGTCCATAATTTTCAATTTTTTCGCTGAATGGATACATTTTCGTAACAATGCTTTTCCATTTGTGATTTGTGATTTTAAGTTTTTTTATCCATAAAAGTTTCAAAGCATTAATATATTTTTTGATGTCAGGTATATTTAAGCCACCTTGCTTTATAGTTTTAATTGTTGTTTTCCTGCTTATTCTATCTTGTTTACCATTCCACACAAAGCTAAAACACATCTTTGAAGTTTTTTTTTAATTAAGAGGTCAGGTGGGTTGGGTAACAAAAAATCCAGAGGTGTATGAGCTTGGACAGAATGAGGGATTTGAGAACAGCAACTCTTCCGACTGGTGTTATACTTCTTTGAGACCAAATTTTGAATAATGTTTTAACTTCTGCAAATTTATTGTCATAATTCATGTTTTCACATTCTTTCAAGTCTTGAGTAAACCAAACACCGAGTATTTTGAATTGAGAAGGGTTCCATATGATTTTTAGATGAGGACAATACTTTTTCTTGGAGTTTTTATAACATCCTAGCCATATTGCTTGTGTTTTTTCGCTGTTCATGAAGAGTCCTGAAACTCTTCCAAACGTGGTAAGTATATTAATAGACTGTTCAAAAGAATTTTTTGTCGCCATTGTTTACTAATTGAGTGTCATCAGCGAACTGTGATATTTGTGTGTTCTACATCATTTATTTTTATGCCTTTTATCTTCTTTTCTTCCTTTATCATACGGCTAAAATTTCTGCGCATATGATGAATAAGTAAGGAGATATAGGGTCTCCCTGTCTACATCCTCTTTCTACTTTAAACCACTGAGCAGCCTGGCATTTTACAATAACAGTTGATTTAATATCCTTATAGAATGTTTCTATCCAGTGACATATACTTTCACCAAACCCGAAAGCCCTTACAACATTCAACATAAAATCCCAATCGAGTGAGTCGAAGGCTTTTTCAAAGTCTATACAGAGCAACAGTCCAGGGAGGTTTTTCGCATTTAAATAATTAATCAAATCATAAATTAGTCTAATATTGTCACCCATAAATCTGTTAGCCATGATGAAACCTGTTTGATCCTCATTGATGAGAGATGGTAAAACATTTCTTATTCTTTTTGAAATACATGAGGAAGCTATTTTGTACACTACATTTAGGAGGGAAATAGGACGCCAATTTTTGATATATTCTTTGGGTTTATCACCTTTTGGTATGCAAATAATTAGTCCCTGCTTCTGTGTTGTCGAAAATTCTCCGTCTTTGTAAGATTCATTTATAGATCGTACAACCAGTGGGCCCAGTGTTTTCCAAAAAAAGAATTAAAGAATTCGCGCCAAAGCCATCTGTACCTGGGCTTTTACCATGCTTCATATTTTTTAAAGCTTCGCTTGCTTCCTCTATAGTGATTTCTCCTTCCAATATGTTTTTCTCACCTTCAGATAACTGTGGAATTTTTTTAACAAGTTTTCTGATTTCGCACTTTTCAGTTATCTTTTTCTTGTATAAATTTTCGTAAAATGTTTCAACCTCCTTCAAAATATCTTTTTGTTCGGTTATTTTTCATCATCTTTAGTCACTAGTTTAGTCATTTGTTTATTAATATAGTTTCTCTTTTCAAGGTTGCAAAAGTATTTTGATATTTTTTCACCATCTGCAATCCATCTTGCTTTTGATCTTAATAATACACCTTCCATTTTTTGTTCCCTGATTGCTCTTAGTTCATAGTTTTTTTCTTCAATCATTCTTAATTCAATCTCTGTTTTATTCTCAAGATTTTCAAGACTTTCAATGCGTTTTAAAATCTTGTTCTCTTTTTTCTGTTGTTGTTTTCTTTTTCATTGTAGCGTAAGCTATTGATTTCCCTCGAATTTTCATCAACAGAAAATCCAAAAAAATTTTTTATCGGAAATCTTGAATCTGAGTTCAGATTTTATTAACTCAGACAATACTGACTGATCTTCTATCGCTGATTGATCAACTGCGTATTTTTTTATAACTTCCAGAATTAACTTATTAATTTCGTCCACATATTGCTTATCCTTTAATAGAGATACATTAAATTTCCAGAATCCTTTGAATTTTTCATTTTTACCAAATTTCAAGCATAATGTAACCATCGAATGGTCAGACCGATAGCCTGGTTCAATGTCAGATTTTTCATGATAAATATAAAGATAATCAGACAAATAGAAAGAAGTCTAGTCTAGTCGGCTTTGTTTCAGAGGAGTTCGTTTTTTCGCCAGGTATATCTCCTACAGTCCGGATTGTCTTCCCTCCATATATCTGCCAATCCTATTTCTTCTGTCATGTTTATGAGTTCTTCTCTTGCTTTCGGATTATTATCTTGTACATAGTTATAACAGTCTAGATGTGGATCCATGTGATGTTCCAATCACCCACAGCAATAATATTATTAATATTGTAACTCTTTATAGTTTCTTTAAGTGAATTGTAAAATATCGGACTATCTTTATTAGGCCCATACACATTAACCAGGAGAAACTGTTTTTCAAATGAACTAAATGTTACAATTATGAAGTTTCCGTTTTCATCTTGTTGTACATCTGTAATTTTGAATTCAAAATTATTCGAAAACAATACAGCTACACCTCTGGAATTTGAACGAAACGAGGCAAATAAGCATTTATATCCCCATTCTGCAGTTACATACTTCTCTAGTTTATTAGTAAAAATGGGTATCCTGTAAACAGTATATTGAATATTTTTTTTTCTGTTTTAAATAATGGAATACATCCCTACGTTTATGTAAATCACCGAGCCCTTGACAGTTTAATGAAGCAATTGTTGTCATGCTATCCATGGCGATTCAGTGAATAATTGTTTCATATATACAGAACTTAAAACAAAGTAGGCCAAAATGATCAGAAACAAGAATGTAACCCAGCTCTTCCAAAAAACACAGCTTATGTAACAATGATTCTCATACAATACATTAATGTACCGTACCCCCAGGTCTGAAACACAAAAACAAACAATGACAAACAAAGAGATGAAAAATATATGCATGTTGTATGGATTAAACGCATGAGAAGTATGATAAATGCATAAAAGAAAATCAAAAGCTCCTTGACCATTGCAAGCGGATAATGACGCAACAGCGTCTTTGAGGGAATACAAAGATAATTTCTCACACAAT
Organism: Conus betulinus; assembly: GCA_016801955.1. Classification (NCBI taxonomy): domain Eukaryota; kingdom Metazoa; phylum Mollusca; class Gastropoda; order Neogastropoda; family Conidae; genus Conus; species Conus betulinus. The sequence continues at coordinate 305,064 of JADBJO010005184.1, forward strand.
CAGATTCATTTTAACGATTAATAGCTTAACTTAAGGGGAAAAAAAAAAACAACAACTTGGATTCAAAGAGTCACAAAGCATCATCAAATTTTTAACATTGGCAAAAAAAGATGACAAGCCAATCAAATCAATGGTTTTTTAAATCATGTGAAATACTATTCCCCCTGCGCCCCCCCCCCCCCCCCCCACACACACACACACCCCCCCCCCCCCCCCCCCCTCCCCCCCCCCCACTAAACGGCCGGCTTGGATTCCCATCTGATTTATTTTGTTTTTGACACACCTCTCACCCCCCCACCCCCCCACCCCCACGATTCCATCCACCATCACAAAATTCCACTACGATGGCGGGTGCCCACATGTGTCACTAACCGAGAGGTGAGCGATGGTGTGAACACTCATACATGATTTATGGGGGCGGGGAAGGAGGGGGTGGCGGAAGCTCAGCGTGAGCCGTACTTGGATGTTTGGGTTTGTTTTTGCTCAATGCTGGTTCCGGATACTTGTGTCACGCACAACAATCGCCCACAACGCATCATCTTCAACAACAAAAGTTCAGGCCAACAAGGGAGCAAAGGAGCATTTCTGAGTGTAAGAACACGTGCAAAAGGTGCCTGCCCGCACGCGCGCGCGCGCACACACACCCGCACGCGCGCGCGCGCGCGCGCACCCGCGCGACCGCGCCGCGCGCGCGCGCCCATCGTCTGCATATCTATGTATCTCTGTGTAACAATATTAGACTATATATTTGGTTTGTTTCGGATCCCCCCCCCCCCCCCCCCCCCCCGCCCCCCCCCCCCGAAAGGTCGAAAAAAGAATTCAAGAATAACACAAGGAGCGAACAAAAAGAAAAAAAAAAAAAAAACAGAAACAAAAATCAACTGGTTGCATTTCGTCTCATGAAATGACCCATTTTCCCAACAACACCATCCCCACAGCGAAAGAAGCCCACAAGGAAAAGCCCGAGGAAAGTACAGAGGGTAGACAACAAGCAGTAGCAGCAGTGGCGGAAGCAGGAAGCAGCATCAGTGTGTGCGCCAGCGCGCGCCCGCGCGCGCGAAGGAAGAGAGAGGGAGGGGGACGGGGGCGGGGGAGGGGGGTGGGGCGACAGGGGCGGCGGTCCGCGCGCGCGCGCGCAAAGCGCACGCGGGCGATCCCGCCAAACCGACATGAACCCACCCCCCCCGTCCCAAATCCCCCACCTCAAGCGACATGATATCTGCTGTTCATAGAGTAGAGTAGAGACAGCGGGGACACTGACCCAGTCATTCTGACAATGCTTATACACATTTTGCCGACTAGAATAATCTTTTCTCTCCCCTCCCTTCTGGTTACCAATATGGAAACTGTCGTCGGCTTAGGAAACGGGACCAAAAAAAAAAAAGAACATTTACTGACAATCGAATGCTTAAATACTATAAATGAATAGCTAAGTCGCTCGCGCGCACACACACGCACACAAACACCGGCAATACTATTAATAGCAATAATGGTCGGAGTAACTAATACAAATACAAAAGAAGTATGAAAACACAAAAGAAGTAAAAAGACATCAATAGAGACCAATGAATGTCGGTGCGCGTGCGCGCGGTGCGCGCAATCCCATCAGCATTAAATTCTTTTCCAGGTAGTGGGGAACAACTTTCACAGGTCTTATGTAGAGGTATAAGTAATCATCATGTTATATGTTCCTGATATTAACGAACATTCTCAACATCTTGCAGAAGATCATGTAATCTTCTGCAACTTCATTCCATCCTCTAAATGCAAGCCAACAGTAAACAGTTTGGGAAAAA